>CAJQUW010014878.1:0-75340 GCA_907163375.1 Prostheceraeus crozeri
CATCTAGTTGACTTCAGCAGGGTCGAACACCCCAGAAAACCTCCAAAACTAGTGAATTTAAATTTTTCAACTTTTTAGCACTACTTATGAAATTTTATAAGTAGTTTATCACTTAGGGCAGGTCAATAGCGACCGAACCTTTTTTTAATCAAGTCAAACGGACTTGTAGAAGCAAAGTTACAAGCCTTTAAAGTTTTGGAGTCTTTTATGGCCTGGAGACGAAGGCCATCTCCTGGCGAGCCTCTAAGTCTGACGCCTTAGCTGATATCAGCTATGAAATTTTCTAAGTCGGTTTCTTACAGAAACCCGGTTTTTCAGATTTCCAATGCTATCATCGGAGCTCCAGAGTTCACCTACCCCAACCCAGTCGGGAGGAGAACTGATTTCCACAAGCCGAGTTTCCACTTATATAGTGTGTGGCTAGTGATGCAAATGGAAAATTTTCCAATTTTTTCAAAATTTTCCAGTGGAAAATTTTGAAATTTTTTTTTTTGGTGATTGACATTTTTTCCTTTGTTTTGGAGACCTGTTGTAGTCGTTTGAAAAGACTATGCAATATGCAAAGACCGAAAACTTCTCTATCATTCCTGCATTACCTTTTGGAACTAACTGCACCCTTTCCATGTCTATTTCAGATCATCCCAAATGAATTTCAGACATTAGATGGATTTCAGATTTCTCTAGTTGAATTTCAGATATCTATCAGAAACCCAACTTTGAAAGGATTTTAAGTTCAACTGGAGAATCAGCAATTCATCTGGAAATGTCTGAAATTCATTTGGGTAGATCTGAAATCGATTTGGAACTAGAGCTGAACCATGAGGTAGAAATGGAAGATGTGCATGCAGTTTGTCCTCAACGAAGATTGGACAATATGCCAGAACTTAGAAACTGTCATAGATATTCTTCTACTCATCACAGATATCTTTAGTTTCCAAATATCTCACGAGTTTACAGTCTTCCAATATGGTCGCTCATGTATTGCGTGGACTGTGTGCTTATTCTTCACCTACGAGTATTCATCAACATATGGAGAATTTGTATCACTATGATCAAGGCTGCACGATAAAGCTTAACTTTCAAGCTAACAAGCAAACTCCAAAATTATTTTTGCCCCAGATCTTTCACATTGCATGAAATTATACCTCTATTCTAAAGCAAGATTCACGTTATCCCAAACGGTGTCTGTGTGATAATCAAAAATGTTAACAAATTAGCACAAGCTACTGGTGGCAAAGGAATGTTCAAAAATCCGCGGACGGAACTCGCAGTGCTGCGATCGCTTTAATCGAAATAATGATGAAATCAAGAGTTTTAGACCCATTCTATTGGTATGTACCTGCCTCGGCTGCGGAAGCGTCCCAATTATAGGGCGCATCACAAAAATCAAAACTTTCAAAATTTTCCATAATTTTCCAATTTTTTCCATAATTTTCCATGGAAAATTTTGATTCAAAATTTTCCGGAAAATTTTCATCACTATGTGTGGCGATCAGCTGATGACGTAATACCCATCATTCAAACACTAAAAACCCGTCTATCTCCGGTTCTAGTGCTCCGATGGAGCTGGAAATACACCATTTCCATGTAGAATTTCACGCTGAATCCGAATCTGTCCTCCATTTTCCCATCCGATGCTTCGGTTTGGCTCTACAGCCCACAGCCATCGCAAAAATTCTAACTCGTTTTTCGGAAAAAATGATGAAAAATTTTTTCTCTCCGATGGCTTTCAAATTTAGCATGCCGAAGCAAAATGTGACGCTGATTCCAAATCTGGTCTGTGTTTTTCCGTCCGAGGCTTGCTTCACCCGCTAGATCGATTTTCATAAACATTCTAACTCTGTCGTTTTTTCGCCAAGGTCCCAAATTTTCAATAACAACTCACCTCTAAACGAAGGCAGATACGAACAAGCCATGTTTTCCACTGAATTTGTCTCACTCCCACCTTTCAAACGAGCTATGGCACGACTTTCTACGATGTCTACAACCAAAGTTAGAAGATCGCTGGCGAGGGGGGGACGTCCTCAAAACTTTTTCTCTCCAATGTCGCTGGAAACATCCTTCCTAACCCAACTTTGACCAAAACGTCCCAATTTGCACTCCATTTTCCCATCCGAGACCTCCTTCTGCCCGAAAAACGACTTTTCTCATCCCAAAACCTCCAACACCTGCCTTTTCCACACTCTGACGTTTTCCTGCCATTTTCCTCCCAAAACCCAAGAAAATGAGTCCAAAATGAGCTTTCCACTGCATTTTTCTCACTCTTAGCTTTCAAATGAGCTATTGCACGACTTTCTACGATGTCTACAACCAAAGTTGGAAGTTTGGCAGGAGGGGGGGGGTCAGAACTTTTTCTCTCCGATTGAGTTGGGAAGAAGTTTCTAGACCCAACATTGACCAAAACGTCCGAATCTGGCCTCCGTTTTCCCATCCGAGGTCTCCTTCTGCCCGAAAAACGACTTTTCTCATCCCAAAACCTCCAACACCTGCCTTTTCCACACTCTGACGTTTTCCTGCCATTTTCCTTCCCACCCCTTGCCTCATCACTCCTCCTTCCTTCCAGAGGGGCGGGGAACAGTTTCCTCCTCTCGGACCCATTCCTCCCCACACATCCTTGGCGAACTCCCTCACCTTCCTTCCAGAGGGGGGGCTGAGTCAGCCTGATGACTCATCACTGCACCGAACTGTCCTTGATTTTGGCACGGGGTTACTACTGATGTTCTATACGAAAACATTTGCTACAAAAAGTCATTGTCATCACACTCTGAATCTTGAAATATGAAATAGGCATAAATTAAAAAGATACTAATTAATTTTCAAAGATGTGCGCAAAAGTACACACATGTAAAGTCATGTAGAATTTGTAAGAATAACTATAGGGCTCTGCGATTTGGATTTTTGTCAACCTCGAGTCGAGTCAGGCAAAATTTTCATCGATATTAAGAGGCAAGTTTAGGCCTACTAGGTCAATAAGGGCAATGAAGAGAATAAGAAAATAAGATATATGGCGACGCAAATCGTTGATCGAGTGAGTGGGTTATCCTTTGTTAAGTACAGTATATGTAATTGTGGACCTTAGACATACATTAAACAACTTTTAAAAACTCAATGCATGCAATCATTTATTGTCAATTAATTTTTTAAAACCTTTTGTTTAGGCATTGTGCACATTTTACCTTGTAAGCATATTATACAATAAATAAGCAAGTGTGCCACTTTTCTGAATACCGTACAGGGTGAGAGAGCATTGCTCAGTTACTATTAGGAAATTGACAAGAGATCAACTTCATCGTTAACGAGTAAAGCTGTCTTTTCCGCAGTTATGAAGTGCTACGTCTACTGGACGCTGTCTAATGTCAGAGCAAGTCCTATTATTTTAATATCTATAGAAATTAACGGAGTTCGCAGCTTGTATTCAAGTTGTACACTATTGCAATGTGCATTTAGCGATTTTTGTGTATTTATCTTATAGTTATCTATTCAGTCTATTGCAATTTGTTTATCACTTTAGAGAACAGCAAATCATCAGACTATCAGTTGCAACTGATTAATGTGATTTTGCCTGAGTTATAGTCTGCTGACCATATTGTATTACTCTGCACTTGCCTTTATGAGAAATCTGTTTACCTAAGTTGATGAATGTAACTTTTTGTGCGTAGTGCACTGAATCAAAATAGAAAATAACGTTTTAAACAAAAATGTGCATTGCAAAACATTTTTCGTTTTTTAGCAATGATGACTAATATACGTGCACATTTTTGCAAAAGTACAAAATAAATTACGATTTCTGAACAGCTACCAGAATGAGTATTTACGTGCGTAAACTAGAAATGGCAAGCAAGCTGTCTGATGTAAGCTAAAAGAACAGGTCCGAATTGCGTTTTGCAAACATAAGTTTTTGAGATAGGAATAATTAATCCTGCAATATAAGCTCGTGATCAATGACGGTAAACTGTGACGCAATTCATCGCACAAAACGTTATCACACACAAAAATATCTATAAAAAAGTTTATCTTTATAAAGTTTGGTCACACATGGCAGAGAATAAACCTCGAGTCAGCCTACGGAGTTTTACTTAAGAATAACGCCGCAATTTATAAAGAAGGCACACATACAACACGTGGTTTTAGGGATGGCGTTGCATTTGCGTCCCTGCTAAGAACATATAGCTACTGACCTATTACAACCACTTTTGTTTGGTAGACGCCGCCTTGAAACTATTTTACTTAAATGCTCACAGACCGTTTCAGATTTGTTGCCTGATGATTCAGTTTCGAGGCATTCGAGGTTCAATGTTATGATCATTGACTTACAATTAAAAGCAGTAATTAGCAGCTCTTTAATTAGCAGATGAACCTAAATCTACTTACATTCCATATCCAGGCTATAGTACCCGGTTGTTTTATTAATAAATGCGATCTTTGATTATTATCATGTTTGATCGTACTAAACTTACTTGAAGTATGAACCCGCACCAAGTTGATAATCTTATATGGGTACGTGAAGTACTCTCATACAGCCAACTAAACTAAGAACCGCATTATTCTGAATTAAAAACAATGATTCCTGAAGTTAAATGTAATTCATTCCAGAAGTGGTTGGCGCTATGCCTCGTAAATATGAAACACAATAGTAAAATTAAAATGTCATCAAAAGAAATATAAAAAATGTTCATCGCTTACTCACATTTTGCCATACTCTTCGACAGGCGGACATGTACACATCAGTACTTTGTCTCCATACTTATCATCAATGCGACTGACAGCTGGCCAAAATTTGCTGTCTGGGTTCTGCCAGGGTGCAGGAAACGCAGCCAAAGTGCGAGAATATGGCCTTGACCATTTGTCCGATGTCACCTCAGATAAACAATGTGGAGCATTCTTGAGAGGATTATCAACTTGATCAAGTCTACCTTCCTCAATCAAAGCAATTTCTTTGCGAATATGAATCAACGCGTCACACAGCCGATCACATTCCCCTTTGTCTTCAGACTCAGTTGGCTCAATCATCAATGCTCCAGGTACCGGCCAAGACATAGTTGGGCTGTGAAAGCCGTAATCCATCAAGCGCTTAGCTATGTCTGAAACTTCGACCCCGGTGGTTTCCTTGAATTTCCCACAATCAATGATGAACTCATGAGCACAGAAACCTTGCTTGTTCGTGTATTTGACGCTATAAAACCCTTCCAAGCGCTTCATCATATAATTTGCATTCACAATTGCCATTTCTGATGCATGGCGAAGACCCCCACCGCCCATCAGTTTGATATAACACCAAGATATCGGAAGAATCATTGATGATCCATAAGGTGCCGCGCTAACCGGTCCTAAAGGAGAATCAGTGGGCTCTTTGTGATAAGGATGAGTTGGCAAGAAAGGAATCAAATGCTTTTTAACACCAATCGGTCCCATTCCGGGACCTCCACCACCATGAGGAATACAGAAAGTTTTGTGAAGATTCAAATGGGAAACATCACTGCCATAGTCCGCAGGTCTGCAAAGTCCCACCTGAGCATTCATATTTGCACCATCTAAGTAGATTTGACCACCAGCTTCATGTATCATGTCACATAGCTCTGTAATTCCTTCTTCAAAAACGCCGAAAGTCGAGGGGTATGTAATCATCATACATGCTAAGCGATCCTTGTGTTTTTCGATCATTTTCTTCAAATCTTCTATGTCAGTCGCTCCTCCTTTAGTCACTTTAATAGGCTGCACTTTCATCCCAGCAGCAATAGCAGAGGCAGGATTAGTACCGTGCGCGGAAATAGGAATTAAACAAACGTCACGTTGCGGCTGACCATTAGCCTCTAGGTAAGCTTTGATCGTGCGGAGACCTGCGTATTCTCCTTGTGCCCCACTGTTAGGCATCATACAAACCGCATCGTACCCTGTTATTTCACAGAGAGTGCGTTCAAGATCATCCAAGATTTCATGGTAGCCTTCAACTTGATTCAAAGGAGCAAACGGATGAATATCGGCAAATTCCCTCCAACTGAGACCCATCATTTCGATCGTAGCGTTCAGTTTCATGGTACAGGAGCCCAGAGGTATCATGGAATGCACGAGCGAGATGTCTTTGTTCTCTAGCTGTTTCATATACCGAACTATAGTTGTCTCAGAGTGATACTTCCTGAAGACAGGATGATTAAGGAATAGCGAAGTTCGTCTAAGTGGAGAATTCTCAATATCATGAGGACATTTATCAACTAGATAGTCTCTGATTTCAGTCAAGGTACTTTTACAGCCGAATGTTTCAAATATATCCGCCATGTCCCGATCAAATACAGTCTCATCCATAGCAATTCCAATAGTGCCATCCTCGAAGTACCGATAATTAATTCGCTTTGCCTCTGCACGACTACGTATCACACTAGTTAGTCCAGGTGAAGACGGTTTTACTCTGATCGTGTCGAAGAAAGCAGGATTTAAAACTTTGTGACCAGCTCGTTGAATTCCTTCCGCCAAATATCGCGTAGCAGCATGCACATGGCGACTGATGTTTCGCAGACCTTCGGCTCCATGATACACTGCAAACATAGCAGACATATTAGCGAGCAAAGCTTGAGCAGTACATATATTGCTTGTAGCCTTGTCTCGTCGAATATGCTGTTCTCTAGTTTGAAGGGCTAATCGATATGCATCTTTACCGCTTGCATCAATCGAAATACCGACCATGCGTCCCACCAACTGACGAACGTATTCATTTTTGGTTGCATAAAACGCCGCATGAGGTCCACCATAGCCCATGGGAACCCCAAAACGTTGACTAGATCCCACAACCACATCAACCCCAAACTCACCGGGAGGCTTCAGAATACAAAGCGACAGAAGATCGGTTCCTGTAACAACTAAGCCACCACTGTCATGTACTTTCTTTGTCAACTCGGTAAGGTCTACAATTGTGCCGTTCGTATCAGGATATTGAACGTAAACACCACAAGCTCCACTGAAGTCTACGTTTTCTGCATGTACATCTTGAATTTCAAATTCCATACCGTAACCTTTGGCTCGAGTCTCCAACACAGCTAGCGTTTGCGGATGAGAATTAACATCAGCAATGAATCGCTTCTTCTTCTTCACTCGGTAGGCCATACCCATACCTTCAGCTGCTGCCGTTCCCTCATCCAACAAAGATGCGTTAGCCACTTGCATGCCTGTTATATCCACCACCATCGTCTGGTAATTCAACAAACTCTCTAATCGACCCTGAGAAATTTCTGGTTGGTAAGGAGTGTAAGATGTATACCACCCAGGATTCTCGAAAATATTACGTAGAATCGGCTTTGGGACGAAACAATCGTAGTAACCGAGTCCGATATAATTTCTCCAAACCTGGTTTTTAATTGATATTGCTTTTAACTCATGAATTAATTTATGTTCACTCCAAGCGACACCGACATCAATCTCTCGATTTAGACGGATGTCATCAGGCATCGTTTGATCCATGAGATCGTTGATTGTACGAACGCCAATAACCTCTAGCATCTTTGTCTTTTCTTCATCCCGTGGCCCGATATGACGATTAACAAATCTGTCACCATAATGCAAAACGTAAGGTTGTGGAGGTTTCGGAGCTTGAATGGATAACCGCTTGGCAGATTGCAGAAAAGAACGACGGCAAGTTGACAACAGAAAACGTGCACTCATCTTCGCTAAATGATTTTCAACCAATTTCAAAGTAAGTGGTGTTTTTCATAATATCGTAGGTGAAACACAAGGCTGAAGAGACAACACAGCACGCTAATGCAAGGTCGAACTGATCAGAGTTTCATTTACCATTAGATACGTCATCATAAAATGAGAGATTGAAGGGACTTTCAGCCAATTGCAAGCAAGGACAGAAGCGATAGGCTTTCGCTGTCAACAACAGCGTGTTATAGAAACAGTATGAGGATGTCCTTGTCGCGATAACTGAAGAGGAATATTCATACCACGCAGTAGATTCACAATGACGTCAATTTTTCCCATAGGAGAATGGGTAATTAGCAGCCATAAATTGATTGGCGTGACCTTGAAAGGACTGCAATGGACAGAAAGGGAATACCGCACGCTTCTGTCGCATGGTTTTCAATCTAACACATGAATCACAGAGTTCTAATCTAATAAATAAAAACAATCCATTCGATCTCTATGGGCTGTTTATTAACTAAAATTCTGTCGGCAGAATATTAAACCGACTTATAATTAATCTGCCGGCAGAAGTTTGGTTAATGAACAACCCCTATGACACGAACCAACTACCGCCTTATCCTTGCGAAGATAAACACAAGCATTCTTTGTTTCAATCGCCATGTCTTTAGGGGAACTTCATTCACACAGTTATTATTTCAATCATTGATTGTAAATTATCGATTATTGACATCAATCAATTAGACATATAGGTTAATGTGTTCAATCAATTAAATGTGATTGGCTCTTTTGATCAATCAATTACTTAGGTATGCTTATTATTTATGCTTTTGAGAAAGATAATTGTCTTGATTAATTAATTGATTTATTTATCAAATAAATTTCTGTAGTCTGAACGTTAATTATCACATGATAGCTTCTAACAATGTTAGCTAAATGATCCATCTTGTAACATAGAATGAAGAAGAGTTATATTTTTTGTATGTAATAGACATTAGCAACTGAATGAATTAGATAAATATTTCAATTATCCCTGATAGCAAAATTACTATTCGTACATTAGAATAAAGTATTGTAATATGTAGGCTACTTGTTCGCACGAGTGGTAGTAGGCTTAGTGATGTAAAATTACCGGCATGATTATTGGTTTCGGTGTGTTTATAGGCATCGTTATTTCGGGTAAATCTGGGCCTGTAATATTAACGGCGAAATTATTCTTTACAATGCTATCGCTGGCAGTTAACAGCTTCTGCTGGATTTTTCCAACTAGCAAGAAATTGCATGTATTCCATGTACAGCATGTGGAATGATTGTCACATCAGTCCTCAGTTCAGCAACCTATTTTCACTTCTATGTAATCATTATTGATTGACATGATATAATACTAAAAATAGGATTTGACTCTGAGACGACTAATTATCAATCAGCAAAAGTTGATAAATCTCATCTCTGTAATTTGATGGCATAGGCCTAACTGTAAATGGCATAATGGTTCTTTCTCCGTACGATTGATCAATATAATATAACTACAATTGCAATTAGACATGGCTACTTTTTACAAATCCTTCTCAGGATTGTTTGATTTTTTCACTGTTGCTCATGTGTGAAATGCACAGATAGAATCATTAACGACAAAGCTCAGACATCATTCAACCATTCATGGCATTCAAGCCCAAGGCCTACGTTCGAATGCTGGGTTTGAAGCAGATAAAATTTTCGATTAATTGCATGGCTAATTAATAATGGAAACAAATTAATGTGATTAATCACTAAAATCTAAAATATCATAATCGAACATAATATGTTCAATGGACATTTAAGTTGAGAATCAACCCTGTGGGAACGCATCTTGCTAATATCAACAGATTATCTGGCGAGGTAGCGATTTTGTGGATAATTTTTTTTAAAGGTTCATTTTCGTGTAAAAACTATCTCCGCATGTGAAAATGGTCATAATTTATCCAAAAACATGTGTAAAATTAAAAAACGACAGGTGGCGAAAAAGTTGCTATAATTAGTTGGTAGATATTTGTTTACTAATGCAAGCTGATTTTTCGCCAACCGGCGAAATCGTGGATATTGTAGCAACTAATTAGTGGTAAGTAGTAATGTTCGTATATTACCTTCACATGAAAATATATTGTATACTCAGTCTGATCTGATAAAAAGGGATCTTTTTTAATTCACGAAGGCTTAAACTAAAAAAAGTATTTATCTTCCATAAATGTCGCAGTAAATACTATGATATTATTCAAATATTTGTCATTGTTGTAAATTATTGAATGTCAAGAGATGTCATGAAAATTGATATATGCGGATTCTCTATATTCTTATCATTATCAAAGAATGATTGACTTATTTCTTAGATAGATTAGTCATATGTGGGGGATAGTGAGGAGGTGAGGGAGAGAATAGAGCCTCGGCTGTAGAGGCGGATTACTAAAGAAAATAAGAGAGAAAGTCAAAAGTAAAAGGTGACATATAGAGCGTGAATTGTCGCCGGCGAACTTCGCCAGCGAATATCCCGCAAATATGACTGAACTTTAGCATGATATTCTGCAGCTTACATTCGCCAGTTTTTCGCAAGATTCGTTCCCACAGGGAAAGTCCTTCCATCACTTCTCAGTCTAACAAAGCATTTTTGCTGAAAAAGTGATAAATCGATGTGTTTTTGAAGTTCATTCAATGATAATCCAATTATGAAATTGAACCTAAAAAGAAAGCTTAAGCAGCTGTCCGTTATACGACTTTTTGGGTGCAAAACTGTCTCAAGTAGGCGGAAATAGCGAGACCTAATTCTGATTTTGTGATGTAAAGTTGCATTCGGTTCTCCACACACTATTGATCCGCTGTATGCAGTTTCTGTTTAGGATTTGCTGGTATCTCCAACATTTGCATGCTTAAGTCACTTTCTAGTTTTACAGGTATCAATGATCACTTTCTCGGCCCTTGATATGTTGCATGATAGCCTACTCAACTTCAAGTTAATTTGCGGCTTAGGGCCTATCAGCTAAAAATTAAATCCAAAAGCGCAAACACTTAATGGAATCCCATTTCCTAAATTCCAGATTTTCCGATAGGAGGAACTATTTCAAAAAGTTAGTTTTCGCTAAGCTAATCGCAATCTAATCGATTAATAATTTCATTGTTTAGGCCTATATTTTGTTGGACAGCAGAAATATTTAAAGCCAAAGTTTTGTTCCTATCCTGGTCAAGAGATCTCCTCTATTCGAGATTGGTTCATGAAATATGATGGATTTTGAAACTGATCGCATCAAGTACATCTTCTCATGCCTTCCAGTCGTGTCGATTACATCAATGACGCGTTACAAGCCATTCTAGAGACCTACGCATCAACGAAAAACTGAGAATACCTGAATAATATTTTCAGACAAAGATGCAAAGAAGTATGGCGTTAAACATCTTTCCAAAAGGAAACGTGTGATGTTGTGATAATTCAGAGACATCACTTTTTCTCTCGCCAAAGTCGATTTGCTCGGAACATACCGGTATATTCACTGTATTTTTGTAATTGAGAAATTGCTACATTAATCCTTTCGACCCTACGACGAGAGTATCTCGTCATATATAATGCCCTAGTACGAGCAAAGTGTATACTTATATACTTACTTTGAGTACGAGAGTATCTCGTCATTTCCTAAATTTCATTTCAGTTAATCTTGTATCAATGTAGGCAGTACAGCAATCACTTCAGGTGGTATTCAGCGCATTAGAGTTGGAATAATCTGTTACCATTTCTTTTGACAGAAATTGTCCAATATACTAATAAAAATAATTTCTGACAACAGTAACTGACGCGCATCGATTTCACTTTCGTCGGCGTGAATAGCTCGACTCCACGTTAAGAAATTGCGACCCTTGTGATGACGAGGACTAATCACATTGAAAAGATGAGTTCTACAGATTTCCTTTCTTCATGCGACTGGGCATCATTTCAGAAGAACTGCGAGAGGTAGCATTCAATCCACTATTCTGAAACCGACCTGTATTGACAAATATTGAAATGGGCATGATCGACCTAGCAGCCATGCATACTAATAGGTACTACTCGGTGATCCGTGCATCCGAAAAAGTCATGCTTGGCTTAAAGAGTCGGACTGAACATCATTGAGATAACTATACAATGCTTTCATTCGGTATCGTTTCGAAAAAGATACTTACAATTCCTTTTTGTATTTTCGTATAGGTGCTTTAGAAAAGCATCTTAGGCTTCGAGAGCATATCGTTACGTGCTGCAGAGTTGATAATAAAAAAACGGACACCTGTATCAAACTTCAATCGATTCTCCTGTCTTTCAATCGCATTTTACATTGATAAAATATACGCCATTCAAGGGATTGAACTTTCTGGTGAGATCACGAAACATTATAGCGACCCCCAAGCAAACGTATCATGGGCCTTTTTAACGGCCAACTGGCTGTACAAAGCCATTGAACAACAAAGAAAGAAATTTGTTTCAACCTTAGTTTTCATTTGTCTGCCAAATTTGTATCAATTGACAAAATTTCATTAAATGAGACAAAATTTATGTGGTCCACTTTTTATGACCATCACTGTAATTGGTGGGCATATCACTTTAAACACATCTACTGGCAAATCGTCCAAGCTAGTGCGCCTGCAAATGCTGGTTTTTTGCAAACACATGTAAATAGAATAATTAAATTTAATTACTGATATTGTACTGACAGCTATTCAGGTATGTTCCCATTTTTCAACTTAGGGTGCAACTCAACATTGAATTATTCTATTTACAGCGTGTATTTAACAAATTTAAATCTTTTGCAATAGGCCTATTTCGAGAGTTCGGAAATAATGATCTACCTAATTCTAACAATATAAGAACAAACTTCTGAAAGTGAAAGATCAAGGTCGCCATTTTGGCAATATTTCCTGCGAGCTACTTTCATTTATCAATCTAGGGCCACCGCCAATGGCCATGCTAGCCAACATTTGGCTAGCCATTCCTGGCTTGCAATGACGAATGAGTTCTCTTCTATTCAACACTTTCATGAACGAAATCCTCGTTATATAAACCAGTAGATCGAGCCATCAATGTTTGTGATAATCCAAAACAACAGAGTCGAAAAAGTAAAAAAATAACTTATATTACAATGTACATTGTACAAATTGAAGCAATAATTTCTTTCTGTCATTACTTATGACTTAACAAAAGGAAGAGTGGTTTAGAAGACATAAAACGATTCCGAAGACACAATAGATCATGAGCTAGATGCGCCTGCAGGAGCAAATCTTCTGATATGTTTTGGAAGTGTGTGGGTCTTTCACAGTTCTGTGGCCTCGAAGCAATGACGATCACATGGATAATTAGTTGAGTACTGCTAAAGTAAAACGTTAGCTGCTTCACGTGTGTTGTTGCTATCACAGTCCCTGTACAAATTTTTCGGAAGAGATTTATCTAAGTGTTAGTGGAGAATACTAATAGTATCACTTTGTGAACAATTTGGCAAGTATTTGACTTAGAGTTTAAGTCGGTCATCGGACGATGTTGTTGTTCACTGGAGCGTTAGATTTTCCACGGCGAAGTATTTGATGAACAGGATAGAGAGATGAGGGATAAACTGGTCCTGAAAAGAGCAAATGAGTTGGAGCAGAGATTTATCAGAATTAATTTTCAATACGCATCATTTAGGCCTATATGATATCAGATAAGCATAAATTAAAATTCGTTGTAATGATGATCAGAACCAACGGATAACAACAAATATCCGGATAAAAACTTGCGTCCGAAGAAAGTACTAGCCTCCTTTCCTCGACAGAGGAGGCGTAGAACATCATATATTTCACAACAATTATTTGCACAATAAACAAACAGAAACAAGGATTTCTTAAGAAGTGATTCACTCTGCATATTGAGAGCCGAATGAACAAGTAAATGCAATTGAGAAATTTATCTTACTTCTATTGTGAAAGTTTCGATTACCATAGTGTCTTATTAAAGAGTGGACTGGAATCCGTTTTTCAAGCATGGGTAAGAAGCTCAGCAATGCGATCAGTGCACAGGAATATGTCTATTTAGCTGAGACCTTTCGATCAACACAGTTTGGCTTTTCATGATGATCATCTGTTTGGATAGAAAGGTCTCAGTCAAATTCGTGTGCACTGTGTTTTGGGCTTCTTGCGTATACATGCACTTTTAAAAGTAGTGTCTCTCCATGTAAAACTGCAGATGTATTCTCAGTGGAAACATTACATACACTGCGTTGATACATTAAAAGAAAGTTCATTACTCAACTACTTGAAGAGTCTGCATAAATAACTGGTAATCCCAGAATGTTATTTGAAAGCTCCGATAATACCTAGAGCAGGGTTTTTTTTCGTCGTCGAGCCTTCCGCCAATTGGTGGAAATCGCTCAAAAAATTTCCGCCAACTCTTAAAAAAATTCCGCCACTAAAATGATGGCTTGAAGAGAGCTATATTTGGATCTTTTCAGTTGTACCACCACAGAACAATGCGCCTTAACATTCACCACTTTTCCTCAGTCAGTGATTCTGACCTGAATCAGTCATATCGTATAAAAAGAATGGAATCTTCGCCATAAAAACTGCTAGCCCTTCCATCGAGCGTCAGTGCACGGTCGTGGACTAGGAGCGACTACAGGCGAACGCGAGGCAGCAGATTTCCCCGATGTGGCAGCGATAAACGGTCGGAGGCTTGTCGATTGCTTCGACGAGAGACAGAAAAACCGAGAGGAATGAGAAACACAGTTGCGTAGCTGATGCGACGACGGATCAGGCAATATAAATATTACCGAAGAGTCTGTGGACGGAGAAAATCACAGAAAAGTGGAGGCTGCCATCAAGGTGTTGTGGACGTCGGAATACACGCTGATGCTGCTGATTTAGGGAACATCTCGTGTTGACTTCAACAGCAGTCTCTGTCAACAGCAGCTAGAAACACCCTGAATGTCGTCACACCAACGCACGATTGCTTTTCCTAGTTTTCCAGTTTCAACGATTAAAGCACAGACCTAGGATTAGGGAAGACTGCATTCATTCACCGTTACTGTGGATTCATCATTCACCGTTACTAGGTCTGTGGATTAAAGGCTAATTGTTTCATGAAAATGTTTGGTGCGAATGGAAAAGAGTCAGACAGGCTTCTCTAACAGCGTGCATCGGACCTCTGCAGATCAGCAAAACAGACAATTAGCTTATAACAAGCCACCATGAGAAAGAAAAATTCATTTCCGCCAATTGGCGGAAATCGTGAAATTAATTTCCGCCAAAACGGAAGGATTGGCGGAAAAAAACCCTGACCTAGAGATATGACACTACTGTTACTGCACTATTCAATCATCTAAAAAAATCAGACATTGTGGTGGATCCATTTTTACTCACAAAACTTTACATGTGTATTGTTTAATATAAATATTTAATATAGATAAACAATTTCAATATAGATATAATTACAAATACGTTTAATAAATCTAGCCATGATATTAACTTTTACCGTCTTCAAATTCTTCATTCCATTAGCTGTTAAACAACAATTGTAAAATTTCTCGAACTGCACGATAAAATTTTCGAAATTTATTAATTTTAGGCATACACGCAGTCGCAATTAACTTTGCAAATTAGCATTTTGTTAAAACATGTACTTTCCATCATTACAGAAAAATGGAATCGCACCCTAATGAGTGTTGATGATATATACTATATAGTGAATCTAAGACTCAGATCAGACATCGATTAAAAACTTGACATTTTCCAACCCATTTTCTATTCAGTAAAAAAATGTTTGACATTGCATCCTTTATCCTTCATTAAGTTACAAATGTACTTTATAAATGAACAATGTATTGAGATAACAGTTGATGTGATCAAAATGTTTCATCGCCTACTTCTTCGTCGAGGAAAATATACTATTTCCGACTATGAGGGTGAAATAATATCCTTTTCAAAATATCTAATGATTTTTAATGGTGATATTACATGATAGAATTCTGATTTCATTTGATGCCATACCCTATTGCTTGTCCATTATCAAGCAGTTAATAATAAAGCTTCATGTGTTAGAACCTGGAATTCTGATTCGGTCTAAAGCTATTATAATTATCATATTATTCTTAGTCTAAAGCTAAGAATGAAATTAACAAATCTCTACTTCCGTCTTCCACATCACTTGTAAAAATTCAGAAAATCTTGGTACCCCTACCCACTTTGGACGAAGTCAGGTCAAGTTAGTCAAGTTAACTTTATTGATTCACAATAGTAGCGGTGAAACATTACAAATATAAAATGTGAAATTTACTAAAATAAGTAGGTAGTAATATAATAGGTAGTAAAATAAGTAAGTAGGTAACAGAAAATCAGCGGCCATACTTGATGAACGAATCACCTTAACGACGTGTAAAAGCATGTGGGGCAGTAATACAAGCTCGCTTCCTTACACAATACTTGCTCAATCTTTCTGTAAACATGGAACGCAGTGGATGATCGACATTGGACTCAACCTGTAGGAACAACTTATGACAAATGGAATCAACAGTATGAGACAAATCAGAAAATGAAAAATCACGGAAAAAATACGATGCACGACCTTCAACACCAGATCCAACAAAATGTTTGAGCAATTTACGCAATTTACTGAAAATTGTAGTCCCTGCTCTGTCATTGTTTGGAACTAAGGAGCGGAAACTCAAGAAAATTCGAGATGGAAGGCAATCCTTATCTTTCAGCTCCAACTAAAGACTCGATAAGTGGTCAACAGAAAAAATACAGCGAGACTGGACACTCAAATCATCGATGCCTTCTTAAAAAAAAATAGTTTCCATAAAGCTTCAGGGCAATTATCAATAACGGAAGAGGACATGTGCAAAGCAGATAAAGACCTAATACTAAAACGTAATTGCTTGACAGCTCAAAAGTGAGGCAGTTATTTAAATATAAAGAATATCTAAAAGAAAAAGACTGGAGATGCCTAGCATCATTCCGTGAGTATAATATTTCGTCTTCCCTTGCTTTGCTTATTCCGTTTAAAAATTGTCGCTAGCAACCACCGCGGTCCTGTTCATTCTCCCGATCTGTTTTTTTGACCGGGCTGTTCATTGCTTCCTCGGTCTTCTATTTTTTTCTTTCTCCCAGTTAACCCCATCTTCCAGTGTATGTGCTCCTTTGACTACAGAGATAATCTTAGTGTTTGGTGTTTGCACTTGGTTGGAATTTACTTCTCAAGCATTTGTGAGTTAGCTGATCTACAACATGAACTGATGGTTATATTTCTTCATATCTAAGGTATAATTCTACCTAAACCACCAATCCTGTAGTTCTGTAGAAGAAATATCATCATACACCATTATGCACCAAACTAACCGCACCATTCTGCGGGCATCTTTCCTTGAAACTTTCATTGGTATCGCTCATCGGCCTGTACAATCGGTCCTTGGTAGCAGCCTAAATAAACTTTGGTATTCGCGTAATGGATTCCAGAAATCTTCATCAGCTCCTGGCGATTGTGTCGAGTGACCGTTCGCTGCTACTGCGAGAAGGTTCTCGAGGGCTGACTGATGTGGGGTATCCCATTACCGGTTGAGCTCGGCTGAACCCAAAGGTTTCATGGTGTGAGGACCATGTCATGTGGGTGCAAGAGATAAGATTATTTGTTTGACGGAATAGGGAGTGTATTTCAATATTGTCAGTAGGAGGACACTCCATATTTGATGGAAATATCAGAAAGTAAAAACATTTTATCGCAAGCGCTTTCGACCGACACCGCCAGTCATTATCAAGCGACTGTTCGTTTATTGTTGGATCAATCAGACATAAACAGTCATCATAGGGAACTTTCTAGACCAAATTCATTTACATTAAGACACATTACGAAATCCTAGTTGTTGTTAGTTTAGGATTTCGTAGAATTTCGTAGAATTTGGTCTAGAAAGTTCCCTATGATGACTGTTTATGTCTGATTGATCCAACAATAAACGAACAGTCGCTTGATAATGACTGGCGGTGTCGGTCGAAAGCGCTTGCGATAAAATGTTTTTACTTTCTGATATTTCCATCAAATATGGAGTGTCCTCCTACTGACAATAAGATTATTTGTGTTGTCTGGTTGCGATTAAAAGAGGGGAAACAGATGAGAAGAGCACACCAAACGGTTCACTTTTACGGGGAGTGATGGTGCGGAGTTCTGCTGGCGTTCTCGTTATGTGTGCGCATATGTCGATGGTTGTTCTGAATTCCGTACCGTGGTGTGAAGTCAATTCATGATTTCGCTTATTTAATTTGTTTGCGTACAATGGACGTGCCTCAAGGTAAGTGTGTGTTTGTGTCGATATCACCATTTCGATCGCCTCTTCTTGCAAAAACACTAATGATGTGAAAGTCAGGGCTCAAGGCTCCATTGATCATTTGCAACATTGGTGTGACTCAAATAATATGCAGATTAGCTCCACCAAAACAGTTGAACTGATAGTAAGCTCGAAAAAAGCCTATGAAAAACCTTCGCCAATCCTTATCGATGGTTCGCCAGTCGCGCAGGTGCATTCTATCAAACTTCTTGGAGTGACTACGGATGCTCGGCTTACATTCCGAGAACACATCATGAGCTGTAAGCGAACGGCATGTCAACGTATCTTTTGGTTGCGGACCCTACGAAGTTTCGGTGGAAACCATACTGGACTTCTCCGTCTATATCGAAGCCACATCCGCAGCCTTTTCGAATATGCTGCACCAGCATGGTTCCCATTTATTACCAATGACCTAAAATCTGTCATCGAACGTGTTCAGCGCACATCAATAAGGACTATCTTTCCTGAAAAGAGCTACGCTGAAGCTATTCGGTTTATTTCATCGCCGCCTATTATTGATCATCTCAACAGTCTGTACAAGAAACATTTCCTGAAAATCCTGTCCCCATACCATCCTCTCCACCATCTTCTTCCCCCAACCAGACTGCAAAGCGGTTTGAGAACCTCACGACAAAAGGAATCCCTGTAAATTCCAAAAATTCGAACGACACTACGTAAAAAATCCTTCATCATCTCTGGCAGCAAATTGTATAATTCTGGACACATTTGATTATTTGTATGAATGACCTTTTATATTGTAATCACGAACGCTCATTGTCGTTTCGGAAATAAATTTGATCTCTCTCTCTCTCTTTAAGTAGTTCTTTTGTTGTCACATAGGATTTTGTGTATGTGTACCATATGCATGTGCGCATGTGCATTGCATATTGCATGGAGAGGTCAGGGAAAGGCAACAGCGAAAAATTGCATGCAGTGTGATCTCACACCCATTCCTTTCAGCGAAAAAAGGTCGACACTGTAACTCACAGGCAAAACGCACCTCATGAATAGATGATCATTAAAATTGCAAGGAAGAAGTCATGCTTTAACAAGAAATTTATTTATCTTTTCACAGAAATCACTTAGTTGCGAGAGGAATCCTTTGATTTTATTGATTTTTATATGCATAAATTCTTTAATATAATAAGCGTAAAAGTGTCATTAAAGTGAAAGATTACAAAACGACACATAAAAGGTTGCATTATTTCGCTGTATCATTTTGTCCATAGCTTTAACACAACATAAAATTGGGTCATCTGTTTGTTCGTGTTAAAATTCGTGTTATGAAGGTACATATCTCGTGGGGTGGGGCTCGCTGCGAGCATCTCGATTTTTGCGGGCAGCGGGCATGTACAATAATGGCTTAGTCTGCGAATTCATACCCGGTCAGTGGATATGCAGGGAGGGATTCATAACGGCCTACATGACATAGGCCTAATGTAGGCTAAGCTTATTATATAATTGGATCTAGTCACTATCGAATTTAGTCACATCGCACTCTTTAGTCACTAATTCTGAAGGCTAGACCCAGGCATATGTTAGCATTCTGCAGATAGGCCTCACTATCCTGTTGTGAACGATGGTATTTTTAGGATTTCGCTCCACAATGAATAGGCCTTCCGTGTGGTGTATATAATATGCATCTTCCTCGTAGGCATATTCACACAATGGAAAAGTTTTTAGGCTAAATAACATAAACAGATTACATTAGACTAAAACAATTCGGTAGGATCACGCCTGATGCAAAAGGCGTGTGCGACGTGTAACTTTTGACGTCAACTTATGTTTCGTATTGACTGTCATTGTGGGATGATACCGACAACGAATTTCCCGATAGTGCAGCTTGTATTACTAAAATGTGTATTACTAGATGTGAGAACATCCTATATTGCCAGCTTCCACGTTTCTCGGAAAAAACCAATGTTAGGTAAGAAACTTGTCATACTAAACTCAGGAGCAATAGCTAAACTGCGGGCAATGGTGAGAACACGAGCAAGCCTGTGGACATGCCTGCTAAGGTGCAGGTGCGGGCCCCTTTCCAGGGTATCTGAATTAAAAAATGATTATTCAAAAATATACCTGCTCATAAAGGGGGTAATTCATATGCTTCTAAACTTGAGTAAAGATGACAACTAAATAAAAATGTGTATGTAAACCAACTAACAGATCCATAAGAATGCAACATACTGTATAAAAAGGTAATGTAAACTAGCATAGAGATTCAGTCCCTTAGAACTCATCACTCACAAATGGGCGGCGATAGATCAAACTGCATGAAAACAGAAACATGTCTGATCAAACCAATGTTTGAAAATGTTAGTATCGCGATGATTGTACACTTCAAAGATAAAAATACGGTCAAATTTCGCAATGAAGCACAAATGAATACATTCGTATGATAATGAAAGTATCCTTGAATGTCGATTGACACACACACCACAAAAATCACGAACTCAGAGAAACTCTGTGTATACTCATTATGTGCGTTCTTTCATTAGTATTGGATGCAGGTCCACTCCACTCTTATAAAAAACCCTCTCCTATAGGAGCTCGTCTGCAAAATCTCAAAAAAGAATATAAGCGCTGGTCTTCTATTACGTGAGAAAGCGGTAAACATAGCTTCAGTACTTCGTGGTCATGACAATATCATCAGGAATGCAAAGATGACCAAATTCAAAATTTGATTCATAGAAGATACCAATGTAAAACCAGTGTAATTAAAAAATATCAGACAGCGGCACTGATCAAATTCATGTCATTTGCTGTTGATAGATGGATGTAAAATTGCCATTTTTCAATGCAGTTCAGTAGCATTCCGAAAGTAGAAAATCCATGAAAGATTCTGGCAAGATGTTCTATGTGATGAAAATAACATTATCTGCATTAAGCAATAAAAAAATTATCAGAGACACATTGGAGTGCGTGTGACTTGTCGATTGGTCTTACATTTTGAAAATTCGGCGGATAGTCAATGAGCTCTAGAATTTTCAGAAATAGATATGCATAATACATATGTCTGCTCGGTGTTGCATCATTGCTGCATTATTTTGCATATATACTGTATATTTCAATAATTTATCTTGTCTGAACGGTAATGCATGTAGAAAAGGTCTCTTCACAGAATTAATATAAAAAGCAAAATGCATTGAATTGTTATAGCAGAACTTGGAGATCTAATAAAGAAGTACAATTATTTTTCGTTCGGATATTCAATCATGAATTTAAGACTTTTATACAGGGGATCCATTTCACTTAGATTTTGTAACATCTTCAATTTTTGTAATAATTGTAAATTATTGTCAACATGCACAGTAGTTATAGAGAAGATATATGTAGTTATAAGGACGTAATGGAAACTGCAAATATGAAGACAAAATATTCGGCAAAATTCACACTCTTTTTAATGTCATTACATGTTGACATGATGAATTTTTTAATAATGAATATAAGTGTCATAAATATTTCCAACATCTAGTAACATTAAAAATAGGGCGTGAATTTTGCCGAAAGATTTTCTTTTTATTAAGAGCTTCATTTTTTCGCTTGTAAATGAGGTGATGAAGCTAAATGGAAAAAAATATTTTGGAAATTTTTGTAGAGCTGTCAATTTTGTTGACGGATTACATGCGCAATTATCGATATTCGCAAGCAGCTATTTTGGACATTCAAATAAGGAAATGGATTATTTGAATTTGTGACCTAATTTATCCTTTCACGCACAGTAAGTACTACGTGCATACTCATTTGACTTGTCGTTCTTTCAACGATAATCAAACAATTGACATCCTAGGTTTAATTGCAACACGCCACATACAATTATCATTTTGAAATTGAGGACATAGGGCATTCTTTTTATCTAGTAAGTCGCTTCTACTGAACGCTTAGTTATGGGTGTGTCCTTAATATCAATTGACCTGCATTATGACCATTTAGTGCATTTCATCGAGATGATCTGATTTTCGATTGTATTCCGACACGCATCAGCGACTATCATTCATCTGTAACCATTTTCAGCTTTTTCATCTGTAGCCAAAATTCAGTATAGACTGCGCTAAGTCTTACGAAATTCATAATAAAGCCGCTTAAGGATCCAAAATCAGCTGATTAGAAATGCTAGAAGGAGAAGTAATCATAGTATTTTGCTTATGATGAAATAAAGGTTGACTTCTCAGGATGCATTGATGCGACATTGAAACTTATGTAACTTCTGAGGGTCAAAATCACCTTTGTTTCTCAAGTTGATAAGTACAATCGTAAATTATATATGTTTCCGATGTTGTAAATTAGTTTTCTACTAAGGATCTCATATCTTTGGAATCCCATAGAAATGCCGGATGGCATTTCAAAGCTACGATTAGATAGCTTCACTAATCTTTATGTGGAATGACATAATCATGGACTTATAAATGACAACTAGACATAGGCGGAATCGTTTAGCTCAATCGCCCTGCATTTAAACATGCGCTTTGATAGCAAGGCTTGCTTTCGCAGACATTCTTTCTACAATATCTTCAACAATACCGAAGAAAATTGGATCAGACATTTTATGATTCCTAGATGTGCATTATCTTCTGCAAAGCGAGTAGAGAAACATCACAAACAACCTGATGTTGTCAAATTTTGCACTTGGTGGACACCGGAAGACATAAATGGTCTTTAGAATGAAGCAGTTCAAGCCTAGTTGTCATTTGATTAGTCATGAGCAGTCAAATTCGCTCGCCATCGGCCGAGTGTAAGGCTAAAAAACTGTAGCAATAGGTTTTGCACAAGATGGACTCCATGCTAAAGCTTGTAGAGTCCCAACTTCCTCCGGCATCGCTCCTCGCTCCACACAATGGCAATACATTTAGTCACATAGAAGACAAGCTTTCAGTTGATCCTTGCAATTTCTGGACACGTTTTTGAGCAAGGTTACTCAATTGAGCACGTTGTTGCCATCAATCTACGAGTACATTAACCGTGTGACTATTCCGTCTCACAAGAGTCTCTTGCTGCATGCATAGAAACTTCACAACTTGCCTCCTGTCCTGCACAAAATTCATAATGTCGGGTTTTATGACAGACATGACAGCTTTGCCAATTATGCGTCTTAAAACTTCGCCGTGCCGATAGGTCGGAAACCCAGTGATTTATCAAGAGGCATGAGTCTGTATGCTTGCAGTGATTATATGCTTTCAGAGTCTTTGACTATTTCAACACAGAATCCACGACCCATTAGACCGATTGCATTACAAAAATAATCCGCTGTCGATCCATATGCAGACTTGCTTACCAACTTCCTGCTGATATCTATTCTGGGCCTGATGAGCCATGTGAACCACCAAGACTTTGAAGTACACTTTCTGATCACATCTGCATTGATTTCATCAAATATGATGGGATTGATTCGTCGATATGGTCACTTCTTCAATCTGTGAACAACCTTCGGATGTTTCTCTTAAAAATTTCATGACTTCCTCTGTACGTTATACTACATACACCTTGCCTTCCAGCATTAATTTAGTGAATCGCGTCATTAGTTGTACATGTTGTTTTTCAATCGATGTTGAATGGTTCAACTCCCTTCCAATTTTCCGATTATGTTCGGATTTCTTTGTTTTTCTTCTTTAATTTTAATCATCGTATGATGCGAGTATGTTGCTTGATTTCTTAAGTCTTGCATTTAATCGAATTTCTTTGCTATGTGAGAGATGGTATGATCATAAAAGCTTCTGCGCTTACGTCGCGATTGGGGATTTCGAAGCATACTCGTTCAAAAACATGGTCAACTCTTTACAAATGCTTTGCCACAAATCCTTTGGAGTTTCAAACATATTTATTCTCCAATAAACTCCTCGTGTGGGTCAGCAATGTCTTAATATATGAATAAATGAAATGTAGATGTATATGCTATTACTATCAACAACTTTGTAATTCAAACTTCATCTGCTTGACATTGATTGTTTCGTGGATTATGTCATTGTGCCTCTTCTCACACGGTGATAAATGTCAAGATTGACCTCGCACACTTAAGAATGATTTGTTACAAATTTGGCACGTGACGTTTTTGGACATTTGAATTTTTACACGAATACGATTCATCACTACTCTAACTGATGGGATTCAAACCTTAAGTCATTCAGCCTCAATTTTGTCATATGGTTGTATACCTCCTTCAATCCATCTTTCGATTTGTTAAATTTCTTTTTATCATTTATTTATTGCATCCTAGAATCACGAGCTGTATTATTACTGCTAAAAAGAACTATCAGTGTATGAATAAAATTTTACAGTAGATTAAGGGCTCAGAACCTAATATAGATTAATGACGCATCTGCAGGAAGTGGTGGAACAAATGCGTAAGCATATATATAAATGAGTTAACCAAATTGCTGAGCAACCTAAATGTGAATCACTGACTATTATAAATTCAGCATCATTGTAAATCATGAAAGAAGATTCTCATTTATGCAAATATACTATATTTATCATGATCTACAACTGTTTAAGTTTCTTATCTTTCATAAAACATCCTAGGCAAATTGTTGATTAGTTCTTTGCCACTGCTCTTGTTTTCCGAAAGTGATAGAGAATGCATCCATAGCTTTATCTCTGGTTACATTTCAAGTCATGACATAATATCATCGTATAATCCTTGCGACATAACGTGGCCATGTCAAGCAGGTCAAGATGTTGCAAAAGATGTATTGCTGTTGTCACGTCGAAAAGATTAATCAACAGTTAATTCGTCTGAATAGCGATGCTTGTTACTCAAGTGCTTTCCTGACGTGTGCAAAGGTTGATAAAATAGTTCATTGATCGCAATTCGGGAGAAAGTTGGATTAGCTCTCTAGTCAGCTTTCGAAAGTGGAACTACTTTTTTGGAAAGTTTATTTTTAATTCGAAGGTTTATGGTTCTTTTGGAGCCATTTTTTCGTATGGATTAAAGCGCATGTGGGGGAAGCGAGTCGAGTTCTGACACATAACATGATGATGGTATATTTGTTATCATGAGTACATACAACATCTACAAGAATAAATGATGAACAAATATCAAGCCCAAACGGGCTGATAGTGCAAGGAACCAGCAAAACTAAACATAGATAAAGAGGACAGTGAAAAATGATGACGATATGAATGTTTTGATAGTGAACAACTTTTGATGAAGATTCGTTATATTTGCGCGTCCAGAATAAGAAAACAATGCTTTTGAGTAAACATCACAAAACTGATTCACTATTTTGAATAAAGCAAAAAGCTTATCGACGAAATGAGTTTAAAGAATTAACAAATTTGAAAAATATATAATTACGTCTCTGAACTTTTTCACCATGATCAAATAGGTATTGATGATATGGACGCCCTATGATGCTACCAAACTCAAGTTTAGCCCTCACATGAGCTTTGAATAACATGATAAGGAGTAAAGGATCGCGACAGCATAAAAAAATACTTCTTAATCATGCCTAATACACGATTTGCCTTTGAAACGATTAAAAAAATTTGATCCTTGAAATTCAAAGTTGTATCCACCCTTATACCAAGATCATTGTCATGTTCATTTGAGGAAAAATAGTCTCATCAATGAAGCTTGATATGTCTACTGAATTTTAGACACCGTAGATACCAAAAAATATTAATCAGAAATATATAATACGTAAAGGCATGCATGTAGGTGGAAATTACAAGAAATAGAGGGATCCAGAATTTTTCATAACAATTTCATCTTATCAAAAAATGCTGCCTTGAATGAAGGCCAATAGACCAAAACGATGAAATGTGATTGATCTTTCGAAATATATTTGAAAACTAAACTTTACAACAGGAGAGTACATTTGCGTAACCTTATGATATATCCTATTATACACTTTTCGAATTTATACTTTTTCTGGCAATTCAATGATCAATAACGTTTCAAAAGCTGTATGCGGCATTAAATCGTCATGTTCCTATTATTTCTGTTGATATTCTTGTTTGTGAAAACATACACCACTGTTGTTTTTGTGTTAGTTTGATTGCAAGTGCTCATCGATGGTCACTGACTTTTGTTTTCCTCTGGATTGCATATTTAATATAAGTATTTCGACTATAAAGAATCCATAGTCATTTTCAAGAGCAGTTCAAAAAGCAAGAACCCGAAATCAAAAATCGACTTGCTTTTGAACTGCTCTTGAAAGTGACTATGTATTTTTTTATAATCGAAATACGAGTATATTCAATTGTTTTATAATTATAATAATGTGACTTCTCTACTTGGCTTTCCCCGACTTTTTAATCAACTAAGTTGATAAAAGAGCACAAGAAGAGCATATTGATTGTCTTTGTAGTCACGCAATTATGTGGGTCATGCCTGTCACCTATAAGGAAAACAATATTAC
Organism: Prostheceraeus crozeri; assembly: GCA_907163375.1. NCBI lineage: Eukaryota > Metazoa > Platyhelminthes > Polycladida > Euryleptidae > Prostheceraeus > Prostheceraeus crozeri. The sequence goes on from CAJQUW010014878.1 coordinate 26,324, forward strand.
CATTAATCAGAAATAATATTCACCGACACGGTAGCTATTCCTTTAGTTCCTTCAGTTCTACTTCACGATCGTATAAAAACTCAAAAGCATCTCCATTTGCTAAATCTAATGACTCTTTCCGATGGTCATTACGATGAAAATAAATGATCCATTACTAAGAAAGCATCACTATTGCTCTACTTGCAGCTGAAGGGTGCAGTTCGTTAGATGCATCATAATCTTAAATTTTTTGTTTGGGGACGCTAACGTCGACGCAAGTTTCTGGAGAATCTATCTTTGTAAAGAAAATGATCCATGTAACGGATGATGTTCGTCTTCAACAATGTTCACAAAAAGCGAGGAGCAAAGGTGAATAATGAAAATAACAAGTGAGGTCTGATTGTTTCACCGATACTGATTCCACAAGCTCTTCCTTCCACCTTGACTACCATTTAGAGGCAATCATTAAGTAGATTTACAAAAACACAGAAGCAAAGTAAGATCACTGTAAAGTAGTAGGATCAAATCTTGACCTTTTCAGATAGTATAAAGTGCGCAATATTCTAATTTTGATATTTTCAGAAAAAAATAACTATCGAATGAATATTCCATCGAATGATCCAATGACCTGACGCCACAGCTAAACTAATCGATAGATGATATGATTACTTCATAGGAGTGTAGAAAGATGTTTCCCTTGATAAGCGTCTAGAGTAGACTATTCTAATCGATCTAATATGATGATTCGATTGGATTACAGGTCTATTTCAGCAACTCAAAGCTCATTGCCACGAACTGATTCTTATATCAGATGTGTTCTTATAGCAATTGAAAATTCTTGAAGCATTTCCAAATGGGATTCGAATATTGATTATTGTTTTGGGAGTGATGACAAATTGATTCTTACAATTAGAGAAAAACATGCCCGTATATAAAATCGTATATACTTGTATAGTTTTATTAGTGGTTGTCAAAATTCCTTAGATTTAGTAGAACATAAATGAAATTACATGAGCCTTATTTATTTATATATTAATAAATGCAATTGCCGGATTATTTTGTTGCAATGTTTAATATTCAGAACAACATACACTACAAAACTGGTTACTGTACAGTTCACCAAGTAGTGTTTCTATTACTGTGTGTCTGAAACTTAGCAGGAAGAGCTGAGGAACGACACACTATGGTCGACCAGCAGCTATGATCGCAGCGCAGTTCAATGTTCCTGGGAAGAGAGACATTTCTACGGTGCTTTTATACTTTTATTCCCGATGCTCCTCTTGCGCACTTCCGAGGCTCGGTCTCAATGCCAAAAGATCTCTAAGGCTAAGCAAACTGTGTCGGAGACCGCAGAGAGTAATGGAGAGTACTAAGATAGCAACTTTCTACCCAGTATTTTGTGAACAGCGTGTAGGGATTTAAAAACGAAATGCAGAAAACTGGCCGTCATAAAATACCTACATTCAGCTCCAAATGCACAAATCCCATGTTTTCCCAAATTTAGATACTTTTACCGAATAATAGAACATTTAAGTTTCATAATCAGTCACGTATGAAATATTACTGATCAAAAGTATTTTAGCAACCCTGCTACTAGATGATATATCGTAGAACGTTGGCCTCATGTCTGTACACATGCGCGTGTAACGTATATTGTAGGACACACACCACGTCATCCATCAACAAAAACGTGAGACACTCACAATACTCACCATCACCATCTATTGAACTGCAAGTGAAGGACACATAATCTTCACTCGTGATGGCAAAAGTAATCTAAAGTAATGCCGTGATGCGTGATATACTTGACCTCTATAGCTCACGTTTGAAACACCGGCCTCCAACTGTCTTCTGATGTGATTGCCTTTCGATCTGGTTTCACACTTCATAGAAGAGAACGTTCTTTACTTACTTCGCATTGTGAACATGTCATGGATTTATGCATTTACATGCATTTGGTTGAGTTGACAATGTTATGATTAGTGCGTACTATTAAATAATTGACATTGACGGGGGGACACAATATATTTTCAGATAAAGAATTGATAAAAAATATTTCTTCTATATATACACTTGGTTCTGTCAGAAAAAATGAGTAGAAACATAATACTATGCACCCTAGATATACTGCATAAGCCAATTATTGTATCATGATGCATCTTGATTATTCCAAATTTTTAATTGTCAAGTTTTTAACACTTATTAGTGTTAAATACATACATTTGACAGGCCATAAAGCAAAAGTTCAAATTTTTCTCCATAGCCTTACATAACGATACATCAATTTATAGAGTACCAAAAATAGCAGTACCCTGAGTAAGTAACAGACCCGAATTTCACATTTTATGGCAAGTCCGTGATAGCACATATTTCTATAGATAAAAATCTGGAAATTACCTGGAGCCGGAAGTGCTTTATCACACCAAGCGCAGCATTATTTGCACACTCGTATAAGATTTTCGCTTTTGGAACATATCTAGCGCTCAGACTCATTCGTGCAGGACGTTGCAATGTGACGCAGCTAATTATGAGAACTGGGCGAACGCAACTGATTGTGGCATTATTAATGAGTTATGACCACAATCATTATGGGATTATGTATCATAATCATCGCTCTGACATTATGTATTATTAATTTTCTCTACCTGAAGGTAGTCGGTCGCAAAATAAGAGATCAAGTTGCTCATAACTTGGTTATCTTTAAAATGACTACATCTATTGTTTCATAAATTAAAGGAGTTATGTTTCAACTTTTGTGCTACCTGTAGTTTTTACAAAAAATTTCCAAGTAAATGTATGAAAATCGTTCTATCATTCTAAACATTTTCAACTAACTAATGCAGAATGCTTGTACTACAAGAACTTGAAATATTTGTGCAAATGATATCATCGATAAGAAAACATTAAAGAAAAATTATTGAATCTACACTAAGCACTTGAATTGAACAGGACGAAGTCATTCTGGACTTTCCAATGTTTCTTGAATTATAAGGCATTTCATCCTTCAATCTGTTAGATCATCTTTAATCCAACGGCAAATTTTATTAGTTTTACTGATTCTGCGGTCTTATTTATCTGCACTGCTTTACAGTGCAGAGAGAAAGATTATATTGCATGAAATTATCAGACAGACCTTCAGTTTCAACTGAAAAATGATCATTGCATAATTTCAAGGATCATGTTAGTCGGAATAAACTAAGCAATCGTACTGGTGCACAATGCATGCTAATACTTCTGCCGTTGTTTTACGCATTTCTTTTAGCGATTTCAATGGAAAATTTAAAATTTTTGAATCACAACTTGAATCCCATTGATCAAAATGTGTACTTGCGATTGAATTTAACCAAAATGCATTTTAAGAGTATCAAATATATTAAATTGCACCCAATAAGAAGAAAGTCTAAATTAAATACGCACCCCATGGAACACGTGTTCTCTTTTCTTCCTCTTCTTCAACGCCGCTGCTCTGTGCCGGTACTTGTGAAGTGCCTATACTAGAGCCATGAATACCGAGTGAAAGGAGACTGCCTAGAGGCTTCAGACCTAGGGAAGATGAATGGAATGTATGCGTTGTGGACGGCCTTAATTCTCCTCCCAAACCGGAGGCCAAGCTGTGATGAACCGGTCTCTGGGTTGTTTGAAGTTGATTTCGACCCACCGCCGCCGAATTGATTCTCTGAGAAGTGCCTGACTTTACCAATAAGGACATTGAGAGGGGAGGAAGTGTTCCAGATCGAGTGAGAGCCTCTGCGGCGGCACCAGGAGTCTGTAGAAATGAAAAATCTTCATTAGCTTCCGAAAAATCTCAATCACGCCATTTTCGGAATATTTCCTCAATGCAGTATTCCCTATGCAGTATAAGCTTCCATCATTCAACGTTTGAAACTTATTGCATCATACAGCACAACTTCTCATTCTCTTTCATGCATTTCCTCCCTGTTCTGGTTATCGTTTTTATCGTAGAAATCTGATTTTCGCTTTTGTTTAAGTTAAGAGTGAGACCAGAATCAGACAGTCAACAATCTAGATCATTTTTTAATCAAATCTTCACAGATGTACCCAACCCACCACGAGATATGCTTTGGCCTGTTGGACTTCATCAGTCGTGGGTAGATTCGAACCAGCGACGTTGGAGTTAGAGGACGTGCAAGGCCACCACACCATCTGTTGAGAGCGTGAATTAGCCAGGAAGACACTGCTTTAACGCAGGCATGTGGATGCACTTTCCTTAACTATCTATGAGTAGGTTGTTAAAAATTATTGATCAATGATACAATTTATTAATGTCGCCTGATGAAGCAGCTGGCCTGTGACACGTCGCGAATAGAGACTTGTAACTTTGGCAGCTTGGTCGTTTTTCTTTAAATTTGCGATCAATGATAAAGTTGCATGTTTTTGAAATATGCAACAATTGTAGCTTCCTCCATGATTTGATGAATGCCCTTGTCTTGAGGTGGTAATTATCAAATGTTTTGTCTAAATAATCCAATTTTTGAACATAAATCTGACGAAGCGCCAAGCTTCTATCAAGCATATGAACATATCTCAAAAATGTCACAATATAAAACTTACACCACTTTCTTTGTTATACTCCATCTCCTTCATTAGTAAATGTAGTAGGGCCATGTAGTCGAAGTTATGTTGGGTGATTATATTGACCTGAGATTTTTACAAACATCAGCTCGAAAGGAGACACACAGAACGCATGTGAAGTTGGCGGAACCATTTTTTATTACAGCCTAATTCTACTCGAAACAACTTCTCCTTTAAACTGTAAAGTCTAATGTTTCTGTGGCCATCGCGGAGTAAGATGATTTTTTGGTTTAAATTTGGCTTAATGGCCCTTCTTCCGCTCAAAATCAAGAAATAAAAACTAACTAACTTTATAAGCAACCCAAATTTTCGCACTGAGGCTTGATCACGGGCAATACAAATTATGTGTACATTAAGATTTAAAACTTGAATCATAACATAAGAAATCCTTAGAAATATATGAGATATCACGAAAAAATTAACATAGACCTAGTCTAGCATGCTTATTTCAGAATGAGAGTGAAACAAAAAAAATACCGAACATAGAGATAGAGATACACATAGATAGATTAACATATTAGAAATATAGATAAAAATGTACTGAATAAGAGAGGAAGCATGCGTCAAGTCAAGAATTCAGGGACCTGCCAACCTTTGCATCCATTCATCAAGTTGTTTGGATTGGGCCATTGAATGTAAATACTCTCGATAAATTTTCTTTTTACACTGTTGGACTCTTTAGCTAATAGTCTCCATTTAAAACCGTTAATGTTGTTATGATGTTCTTTCATGTGAATTCTACATGTGATTGTTCTTGTTTGCTATGTTCTAATTTTAGAAGTTGTGAAGTTAGCGGGACCACTCAGCGCAACCAGTTGCTGAGTCTCGCTCGTAGGCGCATCACATCAATTTCTTTTTGTCACTGCCTGCTCCATTTTGTTGCGCTGATGAAATCGACAAAAGAGAAGTTGTTTCGAGTAGAATTAGGCTGTAATAAAAAATGGTTCTGCTGAATGGTTCCGCCAACTTCGCACGCGCACACATAAACGGAGGGGTCGTTCAAAAATTACATAATCACTTTTCCGATTTTGTGAGGCCCATAGTCGGTCACGTAATCACCGGTGAACCCCCCTTAAACAATACCGATTGTGTAATCGCCGGTCCATAGAAGATAGATTTTTCACCATTAAAGTTGCAATTGTAGTCGATAGACGTGTACTTATGCCTATGTGTGCAGGGTGCAGTTGTGACTTACGTGCCGCGTATTAACATCCTTTCAATACTTTTGCATACCGGCTCTGTAGCCACCACATCCTGTAGGCCTAGTTTGCTTCCAGGATTGACATATTTTTGGAAGCTTTACCAAGGAATGGGAGTTTTGTTACACACAAATAAATTTGCAGTCATACACGTACGTGTACGTGCATGCTAGGAATTCGTGTAGCTGCTATGAATTGGAAACCTTTGAAGATTTCACATTGTTAAAGATAAAAATACATAACTATTTTTCAACATAAATCATTCAACTATCGTATTGGATATGAGAAATCGTAGTCGCAAACATCGAACACTTTGATTTGTCAATAAAATACTACTACTTGTCTGTAACAAACAGTCATCTTTCCTCCCAACGATTACGCAACCGTTGCCTCAACCCCCTCCTCCCTTGTAATCGCCGGTAATCATTTCGACAACCCCTTCCCGCCTCTAGGCTAGTGCGCAATTACTTATGCTGTGACAGCCACTCAGGAGACAAGAAGCATAAAGCCTCGCACAAAAATGTGAATTTGCAGCACGTGTGTTTTCCGTCCTCTTAATCTTGTGTGGTTCAGAAACGTTCAATGTCCGCTACGCAAACAAAGATACAAGCAACCATCGTGATGAGTGTCGAGTCCTTTGAAACATATGTTGACAGGACCATGTCAGCAACACCTAAGTTCGATGCCGTTCTCACTAGCCCTCCAACGAATACTCAGTAGCGCCGTCTGAGATGACTGGGCCAAGTGTTTCAAATGGCAGAAGATCATACGAAAAAGGCGCTAGTGGCAGATGGGCGTAGAAGACCACTAACACGGCCGACATCAAGATGAATATCGAAAAGAAAACGACTATTCAATCAACTGATTTCTCCAACAAGCCCAGAAACTGGTCCAAGATCGATTGTCCTGATGAAAAATGGCTTAAAATGCGGTCTCAGCACCTCATCAGAAAGAACATTGAAGCGACCTTGATAGAAAGAAAAAGGTTTTTGACACAAAAATTTTTAAAAAAACACATTTATCATTTTCGATTCGATGAATTCTCAGTTGTTTTGAAAATATCGTCAATTCTGATGTAGAAAGCAACATGGAAGCATGTCATAACACATGAGATTTTTTCAGGCCAAACAATCAGAATTGTTTATTATTATATAATGCCTTATTTGCTTTAACTTTGTGCAGCGCCATAATAGCAGCAAATGAAAAAAAAGCAAGATATTCTAAAACATACAATGATGACATTTTTTATCAAAATAAAACCTCATACTACATTCAATAGCATATTTCTAGGTTATACTGTTCATTATAGGAAGCCAAAAGCGTCGATGTATGCTTGTTACTGTATTCTTTTTTCCAAAGAGATTACAAAAAAAAATACAGTAACAAGCATTTATCGACGCTTTTGGCTTCCTATAATGAACAGTATAAGTGATTCAAGCCCTCTATTCCCAGAAAATATTTCTAGGTTGTTTTGAACATTAAAATTTGTGATATATCCAAACTCATCGGGAATCTATCAAATTAGACGTTGAAAATTTCTCAGAAATCTCAAAAGAAAAGTAATGTAAAGTGCATGATTTATGGAATTAATGTTACTGCAGTGTGACAGAAGGAATATGACCTATGTGATCAAAAGCATTGCAATTTCATTGAAGTCACCATTATTTGAGTCAGTGTTAGCCCACCAAGAGATAACCTTAAACTGCGCAACCAAAAATGATCTAGTGGGATATTCTATTTCATAGTAGAAAAATATAGAAGCAACAGAGTAGACAGTAGAAAGCAAATGAGAACTTTGGTAGCCAGTCTTGAGTTTGGTACTGTTCTGCTGAATAATTCACGTGAGGTGTTAACTTTACCAGTACCATTCCACATATCTACACGACGAACTGTCATCTCGAGCCGATGCTGTGATTAAATAAGCAGCATGTTCACGCAAGAAATCCCACATTCGGCAACATGTGGGAAAATCTAGTGGTAGAAATTTTACCATTGACCAGAGACATGGACGTGATGCCACAATTGAAGAACGCATCCACATGATCTAAAACTTTGGTGTTGGAATATGACTTGGACCGAGCAGTCGCTGCGAAGCTCCAGCAAGTTGCGCTGCTGATAGGATTCAATTAGAGCTACATTAAAATCTAATGGACTAAGGATCCAATTCTGAACAGCTGTTGTGAGGATTTCGTGGAAGCGGAATTTTAAGTCATCTGCAAAAACAATCAAATAGATGTCTCCATACTTTCATCCGTCACATTTTCAAATATTTTCTTTAGAAATTTCGTAGAATAATATGAAGATTAGTGTCATGATCACTTTGCGACATTCAGTCTTTGGCGCTGTAAATTGAAATTATTTGTCAACTGATAGAATGCTGAAATTGATTGAGATTTTTCATGCACAGTTTCCGCTTTTTCGCATGTGTATAAAAGCGAGCCATAATTCTTCGCATAAGTGGCTACAAGGAGACTGATGTTGCTTGAAACATGCTTGATTTCGTTATTAAATGTAGACGGCCTCGGCCCTAGATCTTCACGACCTATGAGTTGAGACCCTTCCATTCCTTACTCGAGCAACACAGAACTTGGAAAATTATGCACACGCCAACTATGATAAGAAATCAATACACACTATGAACTTATGATTGTTTTGCATTCTCACCAGTCCCGGTTACTTATTATTTGCAAAGCTAAACCGATGCTAGTTGGCACTTTCGGTTAAGAATATTCCTGTACCTTCAGCGAAGCATACTATACTGTCAAATGTGATGAATACCTGTTATTTCGAAATCCGGTAAAAATTTCCCTCCAGATTCCATAAAATTTCTCACATTTCATTGTTGTGCAATAGGAAACACTGCTGTACACAAACTCACTTGCAAGCGATGCCCTCGGAGCCCGAATCCGCCTTCTTCTTCCACTTGAGACGATCGCGATCTGTCAAGAGGTGCCAGCCTCCCTCGACTTCTCCGAGCTGCTGATGGGACTCGTGACTCTACCATCGATACTCGCATTGACGATGGTGGAGGACGGGATTCGACAATGATTCCACGACGATCCGGAGGTGACTCCGGAATATCCTGAGGTAATAGATGAAAACAAGGTGAAATCAAAGTTAAAGAGGGAAGAGATCATCACAATACCTGAAGATATGACCGTTCTCTGTATTGAAGTGTCTTGGTGGTGATGTGAAGGAGACCGGACAAAGTTTTCGAGTCATTCGTGACGGAGGCAGTTCTAGAGATCTTTGGAAATCCGACGTCTTGCTGAGCGGTAGTGAGGACTCCAAGATCGTGTTGCGTTATTTGCGGCAATTCGATGTCCAAGTCAGTTTTCTTAGGACCTGAATGAAGAAGGCAAATGGATGGAAAATGTACGATGAATGTAGATATTCAGTTGACATCACGCTAAGAGCATGAACTTCGTAGGCATACTTATTTCTTGCCAGTGTGGAATTACCATGCTTGGCGGCGGATGATCTTCGAAATTTCTTTCGATTTTTTGTTTATAAACGTGCTCCAACAGTTTAATTAAAAATTAAAAGTTCCATAAAGTCTATGAATGGTCCTATACTGCAGAGTTATATTCTATTAGATTGTCAATTTGCCAGCAGTCGCTGCTACAGTAGTACAAAAAGTGGAGTAAAGCTATCCCACCACCTTCCTCTATTCTTTTGTTCAGTGGCCTTCAACTCATTGTGGATTATATTCCACAATCATATTGCATCAATAAGTAAATTATTCTTCAACAGTTATTGGAATTTGCTTGCACTTACTCAGCTTGTTTTGACTGTCGCGGAAAGCGAAGTGAATTAAGAGTGAAAGGATCAACTCTAGTGCTTCCATATGTTCTGTCAATCTGACCATAATATCTGGCGGCATTTGGATTATTCGATGACCTTTAAATACAACACACCTACTATTACATCATGACTACATTATTTAAATCAAAACCAGGTACGTGAATCTCATACACGAGGATGAAAACCATTTATTCATAACACGGATTATTGAGTAGAAAAATCTAATCTAAATATACAATGTAACAGGCTGATAGCCATTTCTGGACTTGAAAACAATCATTCATCAACGGAAAATAATTCTTAAAAAGTGTAGAAATTTTTTGCATTTATATATGCATATTTTATGCATTTTTTGCTTATCATCTTAAAGCCTTTGTCTGCCAAATTCATGTCAAATTTTTTATCTGCCTTCTCGAGTACCAAGTTACAGATTTCCTTGTATGATATATTTTCTCAAATGAATATAAATAATTGCCAAAAAGCTAAAACATAACTCACGACAATAATGAAACGTTTAAAGACATTACAGTTATTCATTTCGACATTCTTTAGAAGACGCAGAAGTCAGAAGCATTCGAAGGAGTAGCTGACTGAAGTGCATCAACTTGGCATCAACAGTCTCTCTCTTTCTCTCTCTCTCTCTCTATGTTATAGCTAGGGTTGATGTCTCGTGAATATTCTTATGTCGCATTACCACACAACATTTCTTTGTCATTGAACTTCCGGTTTGTTTACTCAGTTTAGCTTCTCTCAAATAGTAGAAAATGTAGAAGGGTCTCTTCAAAATCAGACTATTCAGCCAATACCTGCTTACTCAGCACCAACCGACTGATGTGGCTACAATCTCCGTTTACTGCTGATAATGAGTAGCTCTTTTATCCGGTCATATAACTTTGACCGATTTATACTAACAACTGACGATAGGTTTTAGATAAATACAAGATGCAAATTCTCAATACTCGATTGAGAATTCAAGAAGAAGTGCAGACTTAGTTATAGCACTGAAGAAGTCGTAGACAACGACTCTGAATGGGGATCTCTCTCTAAATGCTGAAATTTGTATAAGAATTGACTTTCCTATCTGTATAGACCATCAAAAAATATGTTTTGCGATCGAATGTTCTCCTCTCCGGATACACTGATTTCTTGATAGCCTATGGGAATATATGCTGATGCCAGACATACATTCGTAAATTCAACAACCTACATCTCGCCTTCTGGAATAGTGATGTAAAATTTTGAGGCTTCACAAATCGCTTTATCTATGCTTTCAATCATTTGTATATGAATGTGTCAACTTCCTTTCCTTAATGACTGAGAAGGTTCCCTTGACTAAAATCTAGCGAAATATTGTAAACAATTATTCATTACTCTCATATTTTCATTACGCATGGGGACTAGGGTTGGATTTTTGCTGGCTAAAATTGGTTTTGCCAGAATGTGGTAAAACCTATTAAAATCCGGCAAAATTGGCAACAATCGGCTAAAAAATGGATTTCTGAAATCTATCAATGTCTTCACAAAATAATAAACTAAAAGTTGGGGTCGTCTGGGTAGAACGATATTTAATGGTATACAGATTACAACTTTATGTTATAAAGCATTACATTCAGTCAGAGATAAAACAATAATTTGATACAAGAGATAGAAACATTTGATGCCAACATTTATTTCGAACGACAGATGATGTTGCTTGTCTTCGTCAAGGGTTACTTTGTCCATTTATTGAGCCCTTTGGGACAAATTTTGACTTCAGCACCACTTATGTCCACGTAATGGAAGCCAATACATGTGCATGCATCCGAAATAAAATAAATGTCATTTCAGGAGAAAAAAGTAAGATTTCGTAAATCTATAGGATAAGTGAATAAAACGTGTTTAGACTCGGAGGCACAACAGGCTACCGCCTATCTTAAAGTGGCGGAATTTTATCAATATCACTCTTAATCTTTTGTGCTCAGTGTTTGAATTCATGTCTCCCGGACACTACCACAGGGTCACTGCACCGGAAAGTCTCAGCTCCCAAGTCAAACAGCGTGGAATAAGATTATCGAAGATATCTCCAGACAAGATAATAGGGCCTATTTCTCGAATTTCATTGTGTTGCCGACGTTTCGGAAGTTAATCTTTTGTCAAGGCAGAAAAATTCAAAATATTGACATGCGCACACGAACAGAATAAGCCAATATACTCTTTTATGGCATACTGTTGACAAATCGATCAGAAATCAGCCACTTCGATCTTTCTGTTAAGTTTAGGTTCCAAAGATCTATTTTGTCGAGATCCGGGCGATGTAGCATCAACATGATCTCTACATTTGTCAATAATCTGTATATCAAAATAGTCAATAGAGTCGGTGCGACTTTGATGTTTCTACAACAGGTGATCAGAAAGAGACTTTGTTGCGAGCCTTAATGCTATTACATTACTCAGCATAACGCAAACGCATTATTTGAGTACTTAAACTTGCGTTACGCTGAGCATGGCAATAGCATTAACGCTCGCAACAAAGTCAGTGCCCTTTCTGATCACTTATTATAGAAATATCAAGGTTATACCGGTTCTGTTGACTGTTTTGAGATGGAGATTATTGACAAATGTAGAGATCATGTTGATACAACACTGTCCTGATCTCAACAATCTCGGCAATACAATATACCATTTGAGAAATTACTTTATTGAAAGTAGACTACAAATGCTCATGGTTCTAGTACATCTAATAATGCAGAAAACTAAATAATATAGTTTGCAGCTTATCGCAACTTATTATCTTCCTAGTTCTTGATGAAGTGGGGTGCATGTGTGACCAGTTTCAGCTAATCTCTATGAAAGAAAATTTCCAGAAAGGCTGCAAAATTAATCGCTTGATGCCAGACTCTGAGAGAGATAAACAATATTGATGAATGAGGATTTAGCACAGGTGATCGAACTGCCGTTTAAACGATTGTGACATTTATGCACACCCATTGTAAAGTTTAAGCCTGTTCAAATTCATCATGTACATGTAAATGTTGTATCATCTAGTGCATGAATGTTATGATGACTGGAGCTCGACAAAATAGCTTATTTTTCAAGCAGGAAAATATTTTATATTTCGTTGGCGAAATTCGTCAAATAGTTGCTAAGTTTTTTTCTTTATGTAATTATGCGATGGATCGGTAAACATTTTAAAACGATGAATATTTACAATATCCTTTGTAAGATGCTGTAAAACTACCTCGAACAAAAAACACTTTCAATTACCAACAAAAAGGCATCAACAAGAAGATAGTCAACAATTATTGCAAGAACAGCTTGTTATCATAGTGTGATGAACATACTCCTGTGTGAGTCCTTGTCTCCGGTCGGATAGCATCATTTTGTAGTTACTGAAGGACCTCTCTACATCCGCTGACACAATCGGACAGAGGTGCAAAATTAAATGTCATTGGGTGGTCATGTAGTCAGGAACGTCAGTACAGCCTCCATGTAGAATGTTTACCACATCGGATATAATTTTGAAGGCTGGATTCTTTGTCAACATGGCGTCCAACTTCGTCTGCAGCTTCTCTCCAGTGGCACCCGATTGATATTGATTGAAATTGATATTAGGTTCTTATTCTAAAATGTTTTTGTTTTATTTCTAAAGAAGTCAAAATACTTGAAAAACTATTATGTCGAGCTTTAATTATGACAAGTATTTTTGGCATTAGACTGACGTGTCATTAAAATTAAATAAGCACAACCATTTCTGGTAAAAACGCTTTTCACATGCTTTTATAGAAATTCATATGCTTTATATCATGCACGCTTGTAGCAACTTATAATGAATGAAAACATAAAATTACGAAGAAACGTAGATTCTAAGAAGAAGCACACAGCTTTATGCAAATGTATCCTTATTTAATAATTTCTAATATTTTTTACTTGCAGGGGGGAAGATCTTGGACGAGCGTCGCTCGGATATGGTTTGGCGGCCCCTTCCAAATTAAAGGGTCACACGTGCTCGGATCATCAGCCGATTGTTACCTCCTCGTGGTCCCCTCGGGTAACGCTAACAACAACGGCTCACTGGCGAGAGAAGGGCGCCTGTATAAAATAACTCTTTGCCCGGGCAGTTGGAGCTCGTTAGCCTAAGCAATCTAACTAAGAGACGGAACTCTTAAATCAAACCATTGCCGATCCGCAGTGCCAAGCGTGGCAAAAAAGGCATCAACCCCCAAATATTTTTTTATACTTGATGCAAAAGTAAATGTCCTTCAAATTTTGACATTTGTGCCATCATTATTTCGCGCAAGGCAAAATGCGAGCAGGCCTGCATACACTTTGTAAATTTTTCATTATATTGATTAATCATCCTGCAATAAAAGTACAGGGAGCAGAATAACTTGTTTTAACATGGCTATGAATAATTAACTCCTGTCAAAAGCAGTTAACATGATACATGCGTAGTGTCCAGAACGGAACGTACGCGAGTTTGGAAGAATGCTGGTGAACCTAACTATGACACTAATCCGAATCTCAAGCCATATTTTGTTTCTACAAGCGTGTCTGGATTTCAAGGTTGTTCCGTCATTTGTGGACAACTTGGTGAATATCCCCGACCACATGGTGATGAACAGCGCTCTATGTAGAAAAGCGCTGTCATTGAAGATGGAGATTCTGCGAGCGGAGTTGTGTTCACAAAGAACGAAGTTGTCTGAAACCAATAGAATGCAATCCTCTATGTATCTCAACTTTTCAAGATTGTCAAATCCTTCAACAACAACTGAAGCTGTCCTACAGTTGATTGAGGAAGCTGCGAAGAAGGAGCAAGAGATTGTCTATCAAAGACACTGCAACAAGTGGTTGAAATTCACGGAAAAGTACTACCGTTTGGTAAGAAGTGCTTATGACTTTTCATGTAAACCTAAGTTCCATTTTAAATTTACTGATAACCTATGGTTTGAAATTGATGTTTCATCAGCTCCTCATAAATTATCCAATTATGATGGCCTTTCAAATAAAACTGATATCAACATTTCTTCTGACATTGCTCATTTTTTTTTGAGCAATGGGCCTAGGTATCGCTTACCTAACCCTGTTAATCAGCGCTTCCTTAAAAATAACTTCCTTTCTATAGATTGTTTGACTTATTCTCTTAGGTGGCATCAGCTTTTTGCCAATTCTCATTTTGAGGACAACTCTAAACTGTACATTCCTTTTAAGGAAAATTCTGTTCGTTTCCCTAATAATATGGATAGCATTACTGATTCGAATTTGAAATTATTTCAATGCGAGGCTAAAAAATCATTGACACTGAAGTAAGGCATATGCGTAATAATCCTAGATACAAAAATACTTCCAACTTGATGCAAAAAACTGCACTTTCTTGAGAAACAATAACCTTGCTGCCGTTCCTTCGGATAAAAGTAACCGTTTGGTTATCACCGACCTAGAGAAATTTTAAAGAAGAGTCGAAACCGTACTGAATAATACTGACATTTATAAACCTTTATTAGCATCTAAGTGCAAAAATATTGAAAAAGAAGTCAACTCATTGATAAGGAAAAAATGCAATAACAACCCCATATCAAAAGTTAATCCATATCAAAGTTAATAAACTTTTGACTTGTGGCAGTAGACCAGCAAAGATTTATTGTACTGTCAAAGACCACAAGGTTCAGGAAGATGATGGTTATCCTCTGCGGCTTATTGCCTCTGCCATTTCAACTCCTACTGAAAAAGTCGATTGGTTGCTAAGTCAACTTTTAGGTCAATTGATAGAATTTGTCCCAGCTAATATAAAAGTACTCTCAAATTGATCGAGTCGTTAAAAACGTTGAGTTTCAATAGTAATGATCCACTAACTTTCATCTCTCTTGACGTTAAGAATTTATTTCATAACAACCCTCTGAACGAGGGCATCAGCGTTGTCACCAAATTTGCTGAAGATAATTGGAGTAAAATCAATTCTTACGGTTTTGCGCCTAACGACTTATCTCAATTCCTGAGATTTGTCTGTTTTAATTACGAAATTGAGTACAATAATAAAACTTTCTTGCAAATTCATGGTTGTCCCATGGGTGCACACTTTGCACCAGTTTTTGCGATAATCTACATGCATCATACTGAAACTATGGCATTGAATCGTCTTGATTTAGAGTATGGTATCAAACCATCTGTCTATTATCGGTACATTGACGATGTTATTATCGGTCCGTTTACTAATAACTCAGAGACTTTTACTAACATCCTAAATATTTTCAACTCTGTCAATGAACATATTGACTTTACTTTAGAAACTCCAGCAAATAATACTTTGAACTTCTTGGATATTAGTATCTCTGTTTCGGACACTGTAAATTATACTTGGTACAAAAAAGTTTGCCATTCTGGCATTTGTTTGAAGGGTATCAGTTGGGTGCCTTCTTTTGTTAAGAATAGTTTCAGGTATGTTGACGATAGGTGTTCGAATGATGCTAACCTTAAAGAAAGTGATAGCAAACTCAATACTGTTTTGATTAGTAATGGATTCAAATCCATTAGCAGGCCTACTAGCAAAGCTAAAATCACCAAAATTACAGATAGTAAGACTAAAGATAATTCGGTCTTCCTAAAATTAAATTTTGTTAATGATCGTTGTTCTCGTAAACTGAAACACCTTAGTAAGAAGTTTAATCTACCTATCAAGATTGTCAATAAACCAGGAAAGCAATTGGGGAAATATTTTTCGAACTATAATAATTCCAAGGCATGCAGTTGCAATATTTGTAAGAGCCTACCCGATAACATGAACTGTAGCATGCGTTATGTTGTTTATAGGTTTTCGTGCAACATTTGTAGCAAAACGTATATTGGTTCGACTAACCGCCCCTTCTTTACGCGCTATCATGAGCATCGCAGATCTATTACTAATCTCGACGGTTCGAGTGCTCTCGCCAATCAAGTTCTTGTTATCATTCTAATTCTTTGATGACCATTACTGATTTTACTATTGATTTTCTTGACAGTCAGATCGATCCTGTACGCACTAGAATTTCTGAAGCAAACTGTATTGATTTCTTAAAGCCTGAATTGAATAGGAAACAAGTTGATGAACATCAATCGTTGTATATAAAGACTGAAATTTATTATTATTGTGTTCACCAGCTACCCATGAGTATGTCTCTGTGAGACGAAACGTCGGGTTTTTATCAGTCACTTACTTGTTTTTATTTTAACTACATTAACTCATCCTGCAATGAAAGTACAGGGAGCAGAATGACTTGTTTTAACATGGCTATGAATAATTACCTCCTGTCAAAAGCAGTTAACATATATTGATTAAGTCTGAATTGTGAAAAGACAAACCCAATATTGATAGAATGATTAATAAATATAATTAGCTTATCATGACGAACGTCTACTATAGAGTCAGGAGTGACGGTTCCTTAAAGGTTCTTAAACAATTATAGCAGCAATGGTAAATGAGCTCATGATTAGTAGCAGTTGATTGTGCGCACCCTTTGATACCATTCGAGCTGTAACATTTGTAAAATCAAAGATTCCATGAGTACGAAATAGGGTGATTGAACTTAAAACTTTAAGTGCAAATGTCACCGGCAATAGCTCTAGACAACGTCGTTTCGACGTGTGCACCTCTTGGATTAAGATAAAAGGTCAGCGGAATGTTTATGTGTACAATATCACCCTTTAACCTCTCAAGCACTTGCATTTTCACATGGGAGTATGTATTTGACATCTTATCAAAACTAAGCAATGAATCAAATCCATTAACCGGCATCCAATAAATGTAATCGATAATCCATAGAGAAAATTCACGTTTTTTTATTGCAATGTGCGTGTAGCGCAACATTATATTGACCGAGTTAAATACATAGACGATGGTTGATGACGATGCACGGGAGGTGATAAATTATCTTCATTTTTCGAGCATAAAGTGAAAGCACTCCCTCTTTTTTATAATCGTCTATTGGTCTGTTGGTAAAGGTTAAAATAAAATAACGTGATAGTACCCTGACGTTTCGTCCTGCAAGGACTTGTTCACAGGTTTGACAAAGCCATGTACGGGGTTTGAAATTGGCTTATAAATACGAATGACCACTCGTCAGCTCCTGTTTGCGATTAATGCAAGGTTGATGAATGCTAATAAGCTTAGCTTCAGCAATACGGGTAGAAACTGGATCATAAAGACATTGCATAATAATGATGTCAAAATCATCAATAGTTAAAATCGACCAATAATGGTCTTTCTTCGCATGTTCTGAGAGGGCACTCTTGCTGTCCTGATTATGCAAACTACGTTTGTGTTCCGAATATCTTGCACTTCGTGCGATTCGTGCGATTCGTAAAGCCAATGTAGTTTTTGCCGCAATGTTTGCAAATGAACTTATATACAACATATTTTAAGTTACATATGTTAGGTTTGCCAATTATACCACAGAGATTACAATTACAGTTGTGTAAATTATTGCGATAGTTGAAGCATGAGCTAATTTGTCTGCCAGGTTTACTGACAAGATTAATAGGCAAATCATATTTATCGGCTAATCTGTTTAGTTAACGATTGGTACTATCGTTAATGTAATCCAATTTCAAATTGACACTATTTTTATTCTTATTTTTGTTGCCTATTTTCGTAGTATTATCACTACTGGTATGCTTCGAGAAACTTTGATTGAAGCCATTCCTCCTCAATCTTTTAGTCATTTTATTTTTAATCTTACGTACTGACTCATGCGTAGAACAACGCTTTTCAACATACGTGTAACTATTTTTAATAAAATTGGTCCTCACATGTGAGGGGACCCAACTATCATAGTGAAGAGTATTACCAGAATGGCAGTCTTTTCTATATAATTCATACTTTATCTGTTATATCTGTTATCTGTTACATAGACGATGATGATTAAATGCTGATGAAATGAGCATCGTGCTACAAAACTGAAAATCGGGCTAGAGCACATTTTAGGAAATACATATAGGAAGCCAAAAAACACGATCACTGAAACAGCGAAATTTTCTAGTTATAGGCCCTTTGATAAGCATGGTTGGACATCATCGGAACCATTCTAAGTGAAATAAACAAACTTTTAATACATCATATCAGTTAATATTGTATGTAATAATAGCATAGTTGATAAAATACAATCGAAAATAATTCTTATGAAGAATTGAGAGAAATTCCTTTCAGTAGAAGACTATCAACTGACGGATTAATCGCAATCCTGTCATTTGGGAAGGTAGCAAGCTACGACAATAGAAAGTAGTCTCACAATTAAGACAGTAAGACAGGATCATGCGCTTGAATGGAACATGAAGATAACAGGATGAATCGTACAGGATCAGTTGCATTTAAGCTGCAACTGTTTCTAAAATTATCTTCATTCATCTACATGTAACTCCCACAAGCTTCCACTCCCACAACAAAATCAATGGAAGTCATCGTGGGACGCAGACAACCTGCTTTAAACAAAGACGAGTCACCTTAGATTTGTCATTGGACAATAGTGGCCTTCAATTTAGAAATATATAATCGGCCATCAGCTAGCTACTATGATGATCAGCTTCGCGTAGATAGATTTTCACATCGGACATGTCAATTGCGAGAGTTTGTCATGGAATTAACTTCGGAGATAATCCGAAAGAATACACTGTCTCGTCTGAAATCACTTGGTGAATTTTTACTTGTAGCAAGCCACCTACAGTATATGTTAATATATCACACCAAAAGATCAATCTCAGCTAAATAAATTAGAGATCAGCTGGTTGACAAGGGACTCTGCATCATATACAACACGTCGAACATGCTATCTTTTGCAAGTGTATAATGCTGTGTTTAGGTACGACGAAGCATAGAATAGCCTACAATTCAATTTCAATGTGTATTATTGAGACTGGGACATTCTTACAACAAGTGCTATATATTGAACTAAGCTTTAATAAAACATATACAAAAATATATCCTATGGTTGCCCTTAAGAGGACAGATAGTACGTTCCAACCGGCAGACATGAAATGCTCTTAACGTGTTAAACTTTTTGACTATCCTAGGGCCACTTTAGAACCAAATTTGACGGGATCAGTGTGAGAGGACCTTCCCCACTAGTCCATTAGCGGCTCTTAGTGGGGCTGGACCATTAATGGATCAACAGTCTAATGTTGACTGTTGATCCATTAAACATATGATCTTCTTCAAATGCTTGAGGGTATTATTTTTTAATTACAAAAAATGCATTCCATAAAGCGTCTTGCTCTATTCGTTCGTACTACGATGGTTATGATAACCATCGCCGAATAACACTGCTCACCGAAGAATTTAAAACACCAGCCGAAACAGGATAGGTACAGACCCGCCTCTGGGCTCAGGAGCGGAAATTCTGAGCCGGTTCCAAGTCCGATTAGCAGATCCCAGGTGGAGCCCGATCACAACAACCAGCAGGACTAATTTTTAGTCCAGATAGGTCTTTGAGCACCATTAAGAAACTGTGCTCACTGTCCAGTATTTACAGGATTTCAGAAGATTCAATGCCATATTTGCTTATCAACTTGAGTGCCCAACTGGGCACGAGTGTTGCAATTACTCAATCTTCTTCTGGTATGAGTGAGGAAAAAATTCCATGTTCAGTCGATTTCCAATCGCATGCTTATTATACCACATGGGCAGATTATTTGAATAGTAATGTGCAAATTAGCATTTTCCGCAATTTTGAACTAAATGCCAGCATACACAGGAAAAAAATATTTGTCTATCGATGGGGCATTCAAAATTCAAAGATCATCAAGTCCGCTTGATACCTGGATATAGTGAGATGACCATCGTTAGAGATATTGAACATCTAATAATTAATCAAAATTCGCACATACAGATTTTTCGGAAGAAGCAGCAGCGTTCTTTTAAAGAGCACAAGATAACTAAAACACGGCCACGAGAGCTTTATTTCATGAAATCTATATTTTGTTGAAATTGAGATTTTTCTAAAGTTACTGTATGTTTTAATAATCTGTGGATCTACATTTTGTCCGTTAATACATTATTAAATCGCATGGAAATAATGTAATCCTTATTACAGAAATGTGATTCCTCATTGACTCGACTTGATGAATTTCGTTGTCTAATAAACAGCGTTTAGTTGCGATATCATTACACTACAATTCAGAAAATTGACCTCAATCACATTTATCATAACCTTCGCACATGTCAAGGCGCATTCAGTACAAGTAAGCACTTTAGAAGATCTGATACTATTCTGATGTAAATCTGCAATCAATAGGCACATGTATATATTCTCTTATCACTTAGCGTGACTGGACAATTATGCATTTGATCAGTCAACAGCTGGTGCTTTCTGTTACACTTGTACTAAGTGGCTTCGTAAGCTGCCATACATGCTTAAATTAATGATTTGCTGATGGAAATTAATGCTGCAAGATAATGATAAAAATCAGTTACTGTTGCATATATAATTTATTACATATAGTTTGCAATATTGTCAAATGATAATGTCTCAATTGACCACGAACGTCAAGGGAATGTATCTAACGACTCGACGCTAATATACGCTTTAGACAGATGATGGTCATTATCACAGACTGCTTCATTTTCCCTCGTATTATCCGTTTTTCATCAACCGGCAAAAACTGAGTCTTAAAATAAAAAAAACACATGGACAACACTCGCCATGATTGTCCATGGGAAGACTTTTTCATTTAATTAAATTGATGGCAGTGTACGGGTGGACGTTTTCCATTTTGTTATGTTTACCAAAACACATTTTTCTTCACCCACTTGTACATTTGCCAGAGACGATTTAGTAAAAAATGAAAATTTTTTACAAGCCCGACGTTTCGAGTGACCACACTCTTCATCTGGGGAACGGCCGGCCAACAAAAGAATTTTGTAAAAAATTTTTATTTTTTACTAAATCGTCTCTGGCAAATATACAAGTGGGTGAAGAAAAATGTGTTTTGGTAAACATAACAAAATGACTTTTCATTCCCAGGCCCATCCCATCCCAGGAGGAAATTTAGTTTTCGACCCATGGGAATCACACGGGCCCACGGACTTTTAAGTACCGGTATTAATTTTCAACAGCTTCGTGTCATGCTGATAGTTTCTACACGTAGCTTATGCCCCCTGTACGCACCCTTTTTAAGCAAGCATTACTCTGTTAAGATTAAGCATATGCTGTTTACTATTGAACTATAAGCAAGTCCTGGTTTCAATATTGAGAATTTGCATGTGAAATGAATAGGCTACATGAAATTATCCCCATGCCCTGAATCATCAGAATCTCAAATATTGAGTCAATCAGACCAGTAGGCCTAACTCAGAAGTTACAACCATTAATGTACAAACATTCCATTTTTCTCATTGAACCCATGTGTTTGCTAACGCTTCTTACCCCTGCACCTGCAGGCAACTGTAAGTAAGTAAGCGTTTATTCAAATATTGAAAATCGTAAAATTACAGAAAGAGACACAGAAAATAATAGCAAAAATACTGTCATTGAATCAATAACACATCTTGGAAGATACATGCATGCATGAATTGACTACACAAGCTAGGAATTTACGTAATAATTCAGCTGGAATATTCATTTAAAAGGACACACAATACAAGGACTATGATGAGTGGTGTTACGTGATGTCTGCGCCATACTGTCTGCTGTGAACGCTGTGAGTTACGGGAAAGCAAAACAGAAACAGATGCTACACTATCCATTAAGAATCGAATATGAAGGTCGACCTTCTCCGTCTTCTACTTCTATGCATGGAAATTGAGGTAGGTTGTGATGGTGGATGACTTGAGGTGCCAAACATCTTTTTAACTTCTGTGCTGTAATTGTTTGTGCAGTTAACACTATCGCGTTTGACTGAATGTTATTGTTTGTGTTTAGGGGCCTAAAATGCAACATGAAGTCCAACATCAACAAAAAAATATAAAAGCTGATTTCTCTTGTTTGTTACCATGATCTGTTAATGACAAGCCATAATGTTGAAAACATTAAAAAAACATATTTCGAACATTGATTCTAGGGTTTATCTTGAAAAATTTCTCGGCCCATTGGGAACCCACATGGCCCATGGGCCCAACTTCCCGTCCCAGGCCCATGAGCCCGCTGGCCCATGGGCCCTCCCATAAGGCCCATGCCCATGGACAACTCTGACACTTACACATAACAATACCGGTGCATTATTAAAATTAGGAACATTCACTACATTAGCCACACAGTATTATACTGATATATCTTTGATAGTAGCATCATTTTAAAGCTAAATAAGCATCAGAGCTAAATAATAAGCTTCATAAAGATATCCTCAAATAAACATGCGATTGAAGATGCAAAATACCGATTATGATGTAGAAATACAGGGTGAGTAAAAAAAAACGTTATTTGAAGTTTGTGAAAAATCTATCTGAATTGTCATTCTGATTTCTTTCTCAAGTTGACTGATTGAATTTCTATGGTTTTATTTTCCATATCCAAGCACCAAATCAATGCTCTAAGTTCAAAAAATTCGAATTCATATCATCGAACGAATGGCTTCTGTACATAGTTTATACAAGTGTATGTACAAGTATTCATTTAGTGCTTCATTCATGCCAAACTATGATGGAAAGGAAGGCAAGGCTTGTTGCATGGGCGGTTACATTCAACAATGTGTCCGAAGCAAGGAGAAAATACATGGATGAATTTCATGAGGAAGCCCCACCTCCACCGACAGTCCATCGTTGGATGAAGAAATTCCTTACGTATGGGATATGAATAAGCGTGAAAATGGAAGTGGTCGTCCAGTGACGGCTACAGGTGACGATATCTTTACCTTCATCAAGCCGATAATTGAAGATGACCCGAACGTTTCTACGCGTCGCATAAGCAACACGCTTGGAGTCTCGCAAAGTAGCGTCGTTCGCTGTCTTCATAAGAAAAAGTATCATCCCTATAAGCCAACCTTCGTCCAGGAACTCTCAGATGACGATCACGACCGACGTCTCGAATTCTGTCAATGGATCCGCAATTCTCACTTCAGCATCCTCAATTCCATCTCCGAATAGTTTTTTCCGACGAAGCTGTCTTTCATGTGAATGGAACTGTAACTAAGCACAATCTGCACCACTGGAGCACTGAGAACCCTAAAGCTTTCGTCGAAAAGCTTCATGACAGGAGATCTGTCTCTGTATGGGCCATGATAGACCATACTGGAGTGCTGAGTTACGACATCAGTGAACTAACGATGAACCGCGATCGGTACTGCAATGTTCTGAACACAGCATGTTATTCCCTTCTTGCGACGAAACGAAAACAGAGCAGATTCTATCAACAGGATGGAGCCCCTCCCCACTACAGCAACGCAAGTCGAAGAATCCTCGACGAAAATCTGACGGGTCGGTGGATTGGTCGAAGAGGACCAGTTGAGTGGCCACCCCGTTCTCCAAGACCTTACTGTTTGCGACTTCTTCCTGTGGGGAGCGTTGATAAGAGACCGATGTATGCGCGACTGCCAAGAAATACGAGAGAACTGACAGCCTGCATTCGAGAGGAAATTACTTCTTTCACATCTAACGCCTGCATGAAAGCCTATGGGTTCATTTGTCGACGATGCTCTCTTTCTTCCGCTTTGCCATCGAGCCACTTGGAGATGAAACTTCACCACTTAACAGAAGGAATAAGGACACTGTGACTGCATTTTCATAATGAATTATTCGCAGAGTCCCATTCACAGGAAGGTGCGCTTTTTTATCATTCGATGTTGTAACATCACTTCACAGGACTTCTAAATATAGCTGACGTGGCAGTTTTCATGCTGCATTCGGTTGGTTCCAACAATGGAGGACGGTTCTATCTTACTTTATCGGAAATGCCAACATCTAAGATTTCTAAGAAATAAATATTATGCCTGCGTGGCATCATGAGCGTCAAGCTTCCAACAGCATGGACAAATATAGTACAGGGTGCAGCCATGGGAGAAGCAACCGTAGAGTACATTCTAGCTTGAAGCAATTCCGGACAATCATGTGTGAAGGTTCAAAGGTAGAAATGAACGGGAGCAGTTAACTGCCGTTCATCTCCGTAATATGCGAACGCCGTTCAGTTCAAGTTCAATTTTGAAAAAAAGAACGCCGTTCAGTCAAAGTTCACGAAAATCGTGAACTAGTTCAATTGAACGGCGTTCAGTCACACTCTGCCCATGGGCCCTCCCATAAGGCCCATACCCATGGACAACTCTGACACATTAAAATACCGGTGCATTATTAAAATTAGGAACATTCACTACATTAGCCACACAGTATTATACTGATATATCTTTGATAGTAGCATCATTTTAAAGCTAAATAAGCATCAGAGCTAAATAATAACCTTCATAAAAAATCCTCAAATAAACATGCGATTGAAGATGCAAAATACCGATTATGATGTAGAAATATTTGCAGGCTGTCCTCGGTATTTCGATGCCCGGATTCCCGATTCCTCACGGAAATAATTTTTTAATGCTTCCAACGAGTAGATGATAATGATAGAGCACTGAATGAAAAGTGAGATTAATTTAACTCACGCTATTGACTAGGCACCAGGATGATTCACGCTTCGCAAGTCAATTCATTTAGACAAAGCTCCCGGAAAAGAGAAAACTTTGGCCTCGAAGGCTAAAATAATGTAAAAACATACCAGCGTCTTGTATGAACATTTGGAGCGTAATCACAATTAGTCCATATGCGGCATCGGTAATTTCGTTATGTTAAGAGAGTTGTGTGAGGTCCATACTAGAGCATGCTGCTCCTTTGTTCGCAGATCTTGACAAGGAGTCAGAAGAACTCTTAGAGAGAATTCAAAATCGATGCCATTCTACTTCATATTCTCGTAGTTCAAGAATTTGTGAATGTTCATTCCTCTGCCATATCGATGAAGGTATTGGCTTTTCGATTGTTCAGTCAATTGGTCAATGATGAACTTCATTCTTTACACCATCTTTCTTTGCCGATTATGTACTATTCCCAAAAATTTCAACTACCCGTTATTGTCTTACCAAGGCGTAGCAGATCCTTCATCATTTCGATGCCAAAACTTCACAATGACGGATTCAAACTTTAATTTTTCTATGAATCACATGTTTGTTAAGACATTGTGTTTTACACTTTATTTCTCATGACTTGTCTAACTTGTGTTTCCCCACGACCACCATTGGGGATTTTTCTTTGAAATGTACGTTAATTATTATTACTGTTATTATTTCAGAGTAGATTTAATTGATAAACTCATGAACACTCGAGTGACGTCGAGTCATAACATTCAGCAAAGCAAAAGCAACCACACGGGTTTTTGCCTCGGGCTGTCATTAGGCGGTCGACTCTTTCACATGTCTGGAATACGCTGCAGCCTCTTCCACCAATCAAAATGGGCAATTACTTGATGATCGCTTCTGTACCGCTTGGTTAATCAATCCAATACTCTATTTGCATTAATGAAAAATCAAACTCACTCTCATGATCTCATCTTCCAGGAGCATCCTTTGAACTGCTGCATTTTCGTCTAGCCTTCAATGATTGGCTCGACTTTACCATAGAATCTATTAATAGAAGCTTACTGTAAGTGATCTGTAAGCGAGCGCTAAGATTTTTCATCGAAGACTTGACCTTCGCTGCCATCTCGTTTAGCTGGCTAGAGGTAAAAGTTTCAAATGAGGCACTACGTGTGGCCTACGATGGTCATATTCTGAAAATAGTTGTACAAGCAATTTGCTTGCACTCATGAAAGATGTAAAAAGTTTTCTTGAATTTAAAAGTGCTACCTTAAATTGAACTTAATGGTCACTGCATGAGATAAATGAAATTATTAATCATTTCCAGTCGCGATGTAGGTACGAAACTACAGATAGGTATTCGATAATCATCAAAACGCAATAAATTTCGATATATGTGATATTAATAGTCCACCCGACTTAAAGCTCTAGGAGAAATGCAAAGAATGCTATGAACACAAGTCAAATTGTTGGTGTCGTTTTGAATAATACAACATCGTATTTTTGTTTGTTGTCTAGCAGCTTCTAAGAAAATCTATTGTAACAGTGCTACCTCCTTATCTTAAAAGTTCTAAAGCTGCGGCGTTGAAATTTAAGCTTTGAGTCACCATGATCCGACGAGTTGAGAAAAACTGGATCAACTATGAATTGAAGCCAACTTATTCAATGAGTATTCTAGAAAATATTGATGCGGAGTGGCTTGGCGGTTCTTGTTGGTCGTTGAAGATCATCATTGAGACAAGTTAGCATTGGTCCTGGGTGGTGCTTTTTGTCATCACATTTTACACAAATAACTGATATAAATTAAACTGAGGTTCCATTGTGACAACATGGCTCCAGCAAGATGGATCACCAGCTCAGATTGCATTTTTAGACGTTTCCCAATGAATGTTTCCAGAACCTATCATGCTTCGATTTTGTGAAGTTGGCTAACTTCATACTCTTGCAATATTTCGCCTCGGGATTTTTCTTGAGTTATAATTCACACGTAGGCGCAAGCAAATGGTGAAAATCAACCAGCTCAAATCTACCACCCACGCAGGTTGTCGACAGACTTTCGATTTTCATTTTCCGCGGTTCTTCAAAGGTTTTCACGGTTAGCAGCAATATTTTCCCCGGGATATCAAATTTGATTTACCAGTGACCTGGTAAGCATCAAAAGTCAAACACCTAATGGACTGACTACCCTTCTCTATTTGCCTTTGTACTGAGAAACTCTTTCCCATATATCTAATTGGATATCAGCAGCGTATTTAACCTAGCCTAGTAGGTCACATTATGCTTACAATTTTTGAATTCACATCTGTAAATTATGTTTGCTCAAGTAAGATGCTTTCTACAGGAGTATGACAGACTCAATTTAATGTAATTCATAATTGTAGTTTAGCCGGTAATCTTTCAAATGTTACCCTTCAGTAAATTGAGTAGTGCAGCTTTCCAATTCTCGAATCAATTATACATATGTGTGGATATCAGCATCCCATTTCCATCATTGATCATTTAGATCAGATCATTTCTGTGTTGCTGACACAGGAGGTGATTAATCCGAAAGAAATGCTATCGGAAATGAATATTCGAACGGACATGCATTCAGCCAGGTATAGTAGTATTAAAATAACTTTCAAAATAAAATCTAATCAGAATCAAAATTATTCTAGTTACGTGAGAGAACATTGCAAAATCCCGAACAATAATTACCGACCATAAGTTTAATGATAACACTCATTCATTATCTACAACTTAGTAACACACTTTAATCATTCAAGTTCCTGATCAAGACATAAAATACAATGTTTTTTACTTTTTTGTTTTTTCCAACTAGGCCTATTTGCTTTGCAATTATTCAGGAATTACTCAAATTTCCCGGCGCCCTTCCCTGGTTCTCTTTAGGCCTTTTGGAATTCCCGAATTGGCGTCACGCTAGAAATAGCCTGAAATGTATTTTGTATTCCTTAAATGTATTTCCTGTTCAAAGCTAGCTACTTAATTCTATGTAGTAGTATATTTAGGCTGCGTGATGATATACAGCAAGAAGATATAACTTTCTTCAGCGGGAGAAGATGAAAACAGAACCCATGATTAGAGCAAATTCATGCCGTCTTTGCGATTTAGCTTCTGATTTCTCTGTTTTTTGGCTTTTCATGGAAAAATTTCAGGATTTGTAAGAAACCCAGATGACCAAGACATCAAGAATGTTACCAGAGTTATTTAATGACTTCAGAGAGCATAAAGTGAATCTTCGATATAAGAATTACTTCAAGATGTCATGTTTTGATTCTTGTAGAGGGGGTGGTGCTAACAGGAATACTCTTGAAAAAAATATTTTTCATAATTTTTCTCTTGCATTTGTAAGACATTATCATAAGCAGAATATTTATGTAGTAAATATGCGTAGATAAAAGTGTTTGTAAATAATATATTCATGGGCTATTTTGCTAGCCAATTATTCGAGTCACTATTCAGTTTATGAGCAAAATAGATAACATACCAGCACGAAAACAACTTCCCTCTTTGCATAAGCTTGTACTTTATAATCGCTAAATATACAGACATATTAAGTTAGACATATCGGTTAGCTGTGAGTGATTGGCATGCGATGAAAATGAGTGACTGTGCATTTCATGATCAATCCCATGACGGGTGTTGCACTATATTTATCAAAAGCGGTTATTTAGTGACGTGCGCTTTTCATCATGTTAATAAACAAACCGCATGCTGATTAGATTGAATTGAATTTCAGCCACTCGAGACGTCACATTTTGCAGATGTTAATTTTTTTGTTAATCCTAGCTTGAAAGAATAGGACAAGCCTACACAATAAATATTGACTCAACAGAAAATGAGAGGCAAGCAAATAGAAAAGAGAAGAAGGAAATTTGGAATCATAAGACAGATTGACTGATTAAGTAGAATAGAAAGATGTCCTCGAAATTAAAAAATACAAGGACTAGATTCATTGATAGCCGTAGGCGATTGATTGATTGTTTGATGAAATGATAAAAGATAGTGCAAGTATAAAAGCAAAATACAGGATAAGTAAACGAGTAGCAGTACGCCGTGCAGTCTTTCAGGTTGTTCAGTCATTTTTGATTTCAGAAGCTAGTTTGGGACATTCCGAGTCATACTGATGAGTCCTTGTAGGACTCAAGGAAATATCAACGGCTGCCAAGGCAATTAGTGCTTATGAAATTGTTTAAGTCTGAGGACATTTTTCCATGATGTTCCCATGCGAACTGGCACTCTACCGCATTCAATAACCAATTCAAATAAAAGAAAACTTTGTGTAGTTCATAAGTGAATGACAACAGAGGCTGATATCTGACATACTAAAAAAGAGATGAAAGATATAGAAGAAAAAAGTGAAGAAGATGGAGGTGCAGAGATTCTAATAACTAAATGGTAACTCATAACTGCATAAAAGGGTAAAACAGAAATAATAGGAAAGACGCCATTATAATAACTACGACCGTAGGTATACTTGACAAAACTTTCAAATGATCAACGCTCTATGGAGTGGAAGTTTAGAAGCTTTGAAGTTCAAGTGGATTCTTACAACCATGGACATAAATTGTCTTGTCTCCGTGTTGAATCAGCCTCACAGGGGGAAATAATTTATCATCACTGTGCTTATAACAAGTGTCTACTTATGCATTCTTATAATTATTGCAAATTTGTGTTTTAACTCTTTTGTTTTCGAAGGCGATTCGAATATTAATTCTTATATCGAAATTAATGTTGAATCTATATTTACACTGAGAGGGAAAGCATGACGTGCAAAAATGTTTCGGTAGTTGAAAAAGATTCTTGATGTAATTTGATACTTGTGGTAATGAAAGATTCTTAAAGCAGTATTACACTGCACATGTGCATCCGAAGGAACTTACCTCAATTCGGCTGCGTTCCTAACTATGCCCCACGACGTGAATAGATGTTGAGTGGGCTTTCGATCATACTAGTCGAGACCGTAGATCCACGATCGATGATGATACAGAAACTCATCGTTTCTTCTATGTATTTTGAGACATGACCGATTTCAGTGAACCTATTAATGATTGCAGCAATTCAAATTGAATTTTGTGGTTGTTTGCTGCCGAATTACAATCCTGCCAAATGAAGCAGTTACACGCAAGCGGCTCGTGGATTGGTTGGTAGAGCACAGGTGTAGTTAACCTGTGGTCGAAGGTTCGAAACCTACCAGCCTCACATCTTCCGCGTGAGAACTTGATCTATCTTATAATTCCTTTCATTCCTTTTATTAATTGCATTTGCGATATGGTTGCAGATGCTTTGGTGGACATCGCTACCTGCTACTACCCTTGACATCGACAGTGACAATTGCTGTGACGAAACAATTATTCACTGATCAAAATTTTGGTCCCTACACAAACTTGTACACTTCAAAATTTTGCGCATTTGATATTACTTGCAGGTTCATTGAGTAGCTCTTATAACAAGTACAATATTTAAAAGGTACCAACGTCACCTCAAATACTGCATAATCTTCTGCAAATGTTTAGCATTGTTTCCCTTACCATGGATCATCCGGATGAGTAAGGACCGCGTCATGGCGACGTTCTCCGCCCACAAGATGTCAAAAATTGTGTTACAGACTGTATCCCGAATGGCTGCACTTGGTGTCATTGGAGGAAGTCCAAGACGACGTTGTCGAACGTACCGCTTTAAATGCTCTGCACCATCATCGTCGCTAAAATAAGCAGACATACTTTCTGAAGACATTCAACTAATGTTACTGTGCATTACACGCTATATAGAAGAAATGATTCATTTAAAAGCTTTCTCATTTCTCAACACATTCAAATCAAGTCAAATCGAGCCTTCTACCATTAGGCAGGAGAGTCACTGATCAAATCAAAGATCGGCCAAAATTTCGATTACGGTTTATCGAATAATCGGCAAAAATGTGAGTAAAAACCGGAAAATACAGCTATATTAACCTCTCTTCTTGAATTTTTACAAAGGAAAATACAAGTGAAAAGCAAAACATAATTTGATAATTTGATACATAAACATAATTTGAAATATTATCTAAAAGTAATGTACGATTACAGAATCATAGGGCATAATTACCTTCTGTCAAGAAAACCCAATCATAAAATCGATCAAAGGTTCAAATTTTGATAAGCGTGGGAGATGGAGACTATATGAAGACAGTAATTTGATTCTCAAATGAGATCCGTTTCAAATTTCAAATAACTCGGAAATGAAATCCGGTGAAGAGTAGAAATAAAATGCGCTCACGTGCTATGAGATCGATAAATGATAATAAATGGAAACCACCATTATTTATGTGAAATCAAACTATTATCAAATTTAGAATATTGTCAAATATTAAGACATGCGTGGCCAATTTTCCTTCCAAATTCTACAGCGAAATTTTGAGGATTTTGAAGGGTGATTAGAACGGGTCGCATACCAACGTAGCTGTCATGGACGAATTAGGAAGCGACGCAGCTTCAAAGACACACGAGTTGCACTATGTGGGACCTACACCATGTTTACCGTCTTAAATATACACATGTACAAGTAGGTACTGCAACGGGCATGGTAGCAAGGACAAACCATTTAGGAGAAATAGCAATTGATAATTCAAAGACATAACCTGACCTAACATTCGTGGAACAAACAGATCAGAACTGCAGCGGATAGAAATGATTAGGATGACGTCTTAATTCGCCTAAGCATTGCCAACTATCAATGAGAAAAATGATGATGAGAATAAGGAGATTATAATTATAGCCTAAGGTTTAGAAGTAAAAACGTATTTACACTTACAACGTAAGAACGTGTTTCTTCTGTCAGATTGAGATATATAAAGAAATAAATCTTTGTGTAATTCATCAAACACAGTAATACAATAAATGAGATTCACTTTCCATCATCATACAAAAATTAATTAAGTTCGATTAATCACCCTGAATACTTTTCACTGTCATAAATTCGCAATAAATCCTCTCTAAATGCATATGAAAGATAAGAAGTGAATCTGAGGAGTGATCCAGTATCAACAAAAAGGTATTATTAACTTAGCCCAATTTTGAATCTTCCAGCTGTTGTGTACATTTTATACATTGTAAGCTGAAGTATTTTCATTAGACTTTAATCCAGAGTCAATTCAAAATCTTATCATTTCATCGCTAACAACGGACATTTATCGGTCTGACTTATTAATACGCCTTGCTGTCTCTACTTTCTACATTCTTTGATACACAATCTTATGTAAACTTTAGTGCACAATTTATAAATCGGATTAGTGGTCAACATTTTCTCATGAACGAAGTTGCTTATTGGCAAGATTTCAGCCGTATAGTGAGGAAACAACGATGGAGCCATCTCATTATTTGTACTTTCAAGAAGTGGCAATTTTAGATGAAATCATCCATGATATCAGCGATGGCACTGATAATCAAAAATTGTTCGATGCTACAGAAAGCAACAATGAGCCAAAGCTATGTAATCTATAATTGTTTTCTGTAAGTCAAAGAGAATAATTTAAGTATCTTATTTCTCAATATTTCGCCAACCGGCATTTTCGAGAGGCACAGTGAAAATCAGTAAGTATACTATTTTCCAAATTCACATGTATCCAGTAGGTCAAGGTGCATCGACTTTCAAGAAGTTCAAATTTCCACTCCCTCGCATTTCGATCTTCTGTATAATTGCCTGCTATTTTCTGTATAATATCGACAAATGTGACGAGAATAAAGAGACAGTTTCATTCAGATTATTCAGAGGTCGGATTATTCTACTGTAAATTAGATACAACTATAGTGACAATACACTTGTGGCATTTCTCTTATTAATGTGCCTCCTCTATTTTGCACAATAAAACCCGTCACAAACAAAGCTACGAAACATTCAACACAACACCGCTTGCAAGCATGTAATTTAAAGTGTTGAAATTCTGACATGTCTTCAAATAGACAACTGCGATAGGGCACTGATAGTACTTAATATTATTTCAATTGAGATGAAACGCGTTTCAGAGTATTTACGGATATTTCTCTCTCTCTCCTCTGCACTATTGAAAAATTGTAAGCTTTCGGTGCAGATTACAGACTTAAGTATGTGTCTTGCATGATGACTTAAGTGTTCAGTGTCTAACGATGGCTCGCAAAACTTACTTTTTGCACACAACAATACAGATTCAGCACATAGCTATATATTTTGATATTTTGTAATCTTCTGTAACATAATGAGCATACAATATTCAACTGTCTTCCGGTTTAGGTCGGTAAAGTCAAAACACTTTTGCTTTCCAAGATTATTGATTTCAATTCTGACCTCATTCACGTAAGTAATTTTCACGATGATAGTTCATCTTTGTCATCCCTGTGCTTCCACTCTTCAATAACAGAGGAACGATACCCCAGGCAAAACATTCATAAAATAACTTTGACGTCTGGCTGTCTCGAAATGGTTTTGTATCTGACAGCATTCACTACTGTAAAATCCCATGAGTTTGATATGGGAGAAAAGCAAGGACAGCAAGGCATGGCACTATCGTTTTCCCAATAAGGAGGGTGCGGATGGGTTTTTTGTAAATTCACACATCATCTTCTTAGACAAGCATTTGGCGCTTCTATTTTCATAGGCTGGGATTTCGTGCTGGATAAGACATATTACCCTATTTTTGTAACTTTGATAAGATGCATAAACAAATGCATGCTAAATCATTCTAACTTCACTTTCATTTGTTCGACTTAACCTGAAAAATTGATTAATATTTTCGCATGCACAATTTTTATACTCGCTTCGCCTTTCCGAATATTCAGAAGGTTATGTAATCATATGCCTACAGATAATCGCCTGCATTATTTATCTGAATTAAATAAAGCTTAACATTGACTGGAATGAAGAAAATGGGTGATCACATTCAGTATTCCGTTGATAAGTGAGGGTCTCTTGCCATTCAGCTGTTGGAGGGACCCCATTTGTCTGAGAGGTATGACTATTCTGGTTAGGGACAATCCGAAAGCGCTCGCTAAATTAGTGTTTAGGATCCTTCCAACAGCTAAATATTCATGAATGACTTTATTCGCTTATCATCATCATCATCAATTACTTGCTGAATTTCGAGCATTGTGCAAATGTACTTATATTTTTCACCTTTGATGACATATATATTAAAGTATTTAATCGCTGTCACTTCGAGAAAAAAGGAAATAGTGGGAGGAAAATATACTCCAAAATATTATTAACTCGCGTGGTAAATCTTACCATTTCTTAGGACACTGAAGAAGGATAAAATATATCTGATATTAAGAAGAATATATACTGTGGCTAATGAGAAAATATGCATCAAAATTCAGAAAGTTGAAATCATACTTGACACAATATTGGGTAAATTATATACCTTCTTGATTTAAATCGAAACAAAAGAGCTTCTTTCAAATCATCCGCGTGATTCCTAAAGGTTGCCTAGTTTAAACACCCATTCCGATCAGATTCATTACGACCACAAGGAACAAGTTGATTTCGATTATATAGATAAACTACAACTATTGTTTTTCAGCTTAACCTTCAGATTAAAAGTCAATTTTATAACTTAATGAAAAGTTCAAACTAAAGAAAATAACATCGACAAGAGATCTTCTTAACACAATATTGTCATTCCTAGACGAAATGTGTTTTGATAAGGAAAGATTTGCTGATGCCGCATTCTGGTCGGTCATAACAATACAGAACTGTCATAGCCTGATCTCTAATTAAATCACAATAGTGTCAAACAATCAGACTGAAGTGAATTAGAAAGATATTCACCTAAGTAGCAAATTCAGTTGTATAAATTTATTACACTCTCGCTTCATCAATGCTTCAATGATTCAATATAACACAAAATCGTGACCCATTGTCAGTCAGAATAGCATGAATGTACAGGAATGTTTAGGATAGAAGAATACGAGGGCCATTCGGAAAAAAGGGTTGATTTGTTCTGATCTGATGCTAACTTTTTTGATTCCATACATTTTGCCAGATATCTAATAACTGCATAATCGACCAACTTTCTTTCTCTAAGTGCAATATAAATATTAAATCCGAATATTAAAAAATTAATTTATTCATACTGACACCCGCTGATATC
The DNA here is from genome assembly GCA_907163375.1 of Prostheceraeus crozeri. Classification (NCBI taxonomy): domain Eukaryota; kingdom Metazoa; phylum Platyhelminthes; order Polycladida; family Euryleptidae; genus Prostheceraeus; species Prostheceraeus crozeri. The sequence continues at coordinate 61,484 of CAJQUW010014878.1, forward strand.
ATTTTTCATAATAAAAATGAATCCGATGGCGAAGTGTGACGTGCATCCGACAATTCAATTTCTTGTGGCGAAGTGGCTTCATGCAGCTGAAATTTACTGGCAACTGATCCAGTTATATGGTGAATCACAAATGAGTGAAGGAAAGCTCTTAGGTTATGTCGTTCAAACATTCACGATGAAGATCGTCGTGGAAGACCTTGATCAGCAAATTGACGCGAAAATTTCCCTATTAATGAACAATCTCCTGAAATTTCTTGAACTTTTCTATTCGAAATAGTGACAGAGAAATTGCAACACCACTAAGTTTACGCATATACGAGTATGCATTGCAATCAGAGAAGGAAACTGTCCGCCCGACCGGATCGGTCCGAAAATCTCGGACGGTGTTTATCTCAGACAATAACTTTTCCAAGATACTGCACAATTTGCTAGGGTGTTTAGAAGATTTGCTTCTGTTACATGTTACAAATTTCCGATCGTACACGAATTCCGGGCTTTGTATGAAAGGCTCTGGTTGTCCACACAAAACATCGAAGCACTTTTGATTGGCTAATCACAAGATTTATGAAAGTTGATCCTAATCTGCATTTACCGGCATGATAGCGCCTTTTCGCGAATTTTCCGGAAAATCTGGTGCGAGTAAAATTTCCGAGAAATTCCGGAATACCTCTTTTTCTGTCCAAATCAAAGCACGCACCCACACTGGCAACTGGGGATGGGGCAGCCCTCACAACTCTCACCAAGTAACGGTACAATCTCTAGTGAGAGCGGAGGTACCTCCCGAGGTGGACAGACTTGAATCACTTTTTGTCTCCACACACTGAAGTATGGCCCTAACCATCTGATCTGTCCTACAACCTAGAAGCAAACAACTTTTCTAAGTACTACAAATCTATTACAGCATCTGCAAGTACTTTTGCGTCCAAAAGAGCTCACTTAACAAAACTATTTCTGAATTAAATAAATTTACAACTCTCGTGTTCAGCAACATCATTCATGCTGCATAGGGATTTAATTCATATAAAAAACTTCTAATACATACAAGACGAGTTCAATGGATATGAGATCATAGGAGCAGGATTTAGTCAATTCATAACATAGCAAGCAAGAAATACAAAACATATTTAGGCCAATCTGATGTCTCAGCTAGGCTATTTCTGAATGCTTTTCACAAATTGCGTCCGCATATAAAGAGTATGTGATTTTCCGGGTTTAAAGAAAGAAAAGAAGGTTCGTTAGTACTCGGGTAAACACTGATTCTAAATAGTTTCTTTATTTGGCAGCTGTAGAACAAATCATTGATAACATATCATACCTTCGAATATTTGAGAAGAATTACATTCTGAAAACAGGCAACGATTAGAACAAAGCAATTGATTAAAATGCTTTTTTGAAAAAATAAGATGAATTTTCAAAGTAGAAAATGTCAGTAATGCAGCCCCACTTCCCCTCGATTATATTGAATTTCAACGAGCATCGAAGCCCCATGAAAATGTGGTAGGATTTCTGGATCATTATCATGACTGCTTCAACAGAGATGTCTGAGGTAACGGTTCGACAAAGGTTGATCAGGATTTCAAAGATGCAAGCAACCGTCCCAATCCAAATTGTCAGATCAACATATTGGATTTCGACAAAGATGTGCAATGAGTCATGGTTACTATTGACATCAATTGCCTCTAAATGCTTAATCAGATGAAGCCTCGATTCGTCTGATGAAGGACAGTGATGACCGATTGTGACTTTGGGTTAAATCTGACAAGCAAATTCCGCGACATTTGCATCGTCTTCGAGAACTGATTTAGGCTGGCATTTGGGTTGGCTATGACAACTATTTGTGAATGTTTCACGAATGAATATTGACCAAACAGCAGATCAACTTGATCCATCCATTGTCAGTTTGTGTAAGTAATGCCATTCGAATTAACTCATTCAAGTCTCAACCAAGCATTCGGGCAATGTAATGGTCAGCTCGTTCTCCTGACCCGAACCCGAAAAGCATGAAAGGAATCCAAAAGGGAGAGAAAGAAGAAAAATTGACCAGCATCTTAGTGATCATTTCACTAAATCAATCGCGAGGCGAGCCGGTGATGCCATTCAGTTTCAGGGTAGATTCACAAAATATTGAATTAAACTTTTGTTGATTGCTTGTTTTAACATGCGCATAAATAATTACATGCCCAAAATAGCTTCTTAAATATAGTAGATCTAATAGTTACAAATTGTAGAGAATATTGAAGGCTGATCACTTTTTATGAAATGTTTGTTGTATTGTTGCTTTTGTGAATGACTGAATTTTTGCTGCAATATCTGTGTGAATATTGAAATACAGATTGAAGCAATGTGAATGCATGGACAATTTAATCATTTCCTTATTTGCTACCATACAACACATCGGATTATAGGAGGCTCACATACAACGCCATTCGTCATAAAATCTTTATCGATCCTCACAGCAAGCATTCTATCTACATTAAAAATTGTTTTCATTTTTAGCAACATATTATGTTTATACGCATTGTGTTTAGGACAAGACGCTATAACATTGAGGTGATGCCGCTAACAAACTACAATTGAATTCAGAAGAGTGATGAAAGTAACGAACTCAACTGTGTTGCACTGGACGGAGGATGAATGACCGAGCGGTCAGTACACAAACAGCGCAAATGTCAAATTAAGAGGCTTAAGTCCGGATTTTTGGAAGATAATCTTTCACCTACCCAAGTCTGTAGTCGACAGCAATCATGTCCTCGTACACTCCCTCGCATGCTAGAATCTCCTCTTCACCCTCATTCGCATCAAACTCGTCAATTTCCTCCATTATCAGATCGTCCTTGGCGCCAAGTGATGAGCTTTGACTGGTCGTTGATGTGGCTGAGCGAGCAGTAGATGGTGGCGTATGGGTCTCCAATTTCCGACCCATCAAAGAAATGCTGAAGTCAAGGAAGGGAAATTAAGAAGCGGAATACTTTCCTTTGACAGATTAATGGATTCATTTCTTGTTTCAAAATGAAAAGTCGATGTGTCACGACCGGTTTCAGTCTATTTTAGACCATCATCAGGTGTATGTACAGGCATGGAAAAAATCGACTTATATACTACAATGATTAAAGCTAAAAGAGAAGAGAATAGTACTCAATAAAATTGCGACACTCACAGAAATTACGTCGGTCACAGAAAGACCCGCAGCTTAAATGAGGAATCGTGTTCATTCAGCAAGGTTATGTCAGTGCTATGGGAAAGAGCGATACCTTCAGCTATTTTCGTGTTCTTCGTTTTGTAGATTATCGAGAAATCGTCAAGGTCAGCAGAGTGCAGATGTTTAGAAATTTCAGTTTCATTAGGAATGCCGCGAATATGTTCTTTCATTCCAGTGTAGAGATGACGCTTAGTCTCACCAATATAGCTGCTTGAGCACAGCTTACAAGTAAATTTATATACATCAGAGGTAGACTAAACTTCAATCTGTCTTTGTTTGGAAAAAGGTTAGCAGTCCTTTGATTCCTTTCTTGTATTATGTAAACGAATAAAGCAGATGAGAAATTCCTTAAGTACTTTAATTGCCATCAGTTACCAATCATCAAACAGAAGCATGTAACCCACGTTTTGGTCATTTTAGTAGAAAGTTTCTGCTTTTTCCTATGTAGACAAATTTGATGTGATACGTATCCAACATAGTCTCGAAAACAGTAGATTTTAGGTGCTGGAACTGATCTTCTGAATCAGACGCTATTTAGGTGAGATTAATAAGTTTCGTGAGTTGTCACCATTTCCAATGTTGAGGACGACTCATTTGCGGATGAAATGCCAAATGCATGATGCGTATGTGATTCCGTGATATTTAGCTCCTTTTCTTCTTCAATTCTAGTTGAGTATTCACTCCTCTCCTCAACGGATAGCTCCCTGACATATTCTCCCCACAATTTAATAGGATTCTACCTCCTTTGTCGAAGAATGGATAATGGACGCAAAATGAAAAGATAAGCTGATACAATAGAAAACAATGCAGTCATTAAATAATCAGAGAACATGATGAACTGCGTAAAGTTCATCGTAAAGCCCTAATGTGTGAGCCAATTTTTCAAAACTGCTATTACATTGGATTAAAATAGCAATTATTAGCATATTACATTACTCTTAAAAATAGCAACTCCGTACTAAAACCTTGTAAGTCAAGCTCGAGTGATTTCTTTTATAGAATTAATTTTGTTATTGAGACTAGGGGTCCACCGAACACTAATACTTCAACTGAACCTTGAACATTTCGAATAGCAGTCGAACACCTAAATCAAGGGTGAACATTTTGGTTTGTAGCAATACTTATACAAAGCGTGTTCCTGTAGGTCCTGTTTTCATTCAACGCACTCGCAACTTGTAATTCAACTATGTTTCTTCAGATCAGATCAGACCTAAATTGATCACACATTGACTTTAGTGTGAAATATTTCAAGTCAGTGATCTTAAACCGTCAATGGTTCAGGAATTAAAAAAAATAGTGTTAAAAAAGTCACATTACACAATTACAATTTTCAAATTCAAATTACACATTCTCTGAAAATTCTGTTGACCAAGTTCAAACGGGATAGAAACGGCTTCAATACGTCAAAAAGCATACATACAGGCTATACGAAGAATGAACCAACACGATCTGCGATATCATATCATCTACGTAATATTTTGAATGTGGAAACTAACAAGCGCATATACAAGTACATGTATTTCTGCAGAGTAATTAATGGCTAGACCATAGCAAAATATCCAGAATTAGTCAAATTCAGCGGATTCAAGCCACCAACTTATTACGAGTAAGTAGATGATTTCTTCAAAGGCTTTAGAATGCTAATTATATCGTCACTATTGTATGCAACATACATACACAGTGCAGTATTTGCAATTTGTGACTAAATTCTCAAAGAAATATTCTACTTAATTCACTAAATTGACACTCCTAATTAAATGTGTTAATTCATAATTGAATAACAACACACAAGAAAAATCCTAATTTTGACTTTGACATTTACATTGCATGTATTTTAGGGAATGTTTTATTATAATTAATACTTGTTGCTAAATTACATGCTACATAATTATTTACATGTTTATTTATAGTTAATGGCTAATTTATTATTGCTTGATCACACATTCCGATCTATGTACTATTTATGCGCATTTATTAGCCGAAAATAAAAAATCTAAAAAGTATTAAGAAAATAAATACATCTGACAAATTCTATCACTGCACGAAAATCGGTGCACATATAAGGAAAGATGAATCTCTCAGGTATCGGAATGTTTCTTTGCATTACTCTTGCTGTTTTAGCATTGTCTTCATTATTTGTGAATCTCTGTCAGTGTGAAGTCATTATCAGCACGCGGTAACTACATTCTTGACAGATGTGCACAGCCTCTTGCATTCATAACGCTGACTGACAATTAATGGCCTCTTCATTCTGCCTCCAATTCTGGCGGGAGCCTAGTCGGTCTCCAAGGTGTTACGCGTCAACGGACACTGACTGGTGGGGTGCTGAGGTTCGGGACTGACCGTGCTTCAGAGAACCACTAATTGTACAGTACAGGCCTCCTGCCAGGAGTCTTACTCAAATCCGGTCTGATTACTGATTCACCTCAATCCTATGCAAAATCTTGGGCTTACTGATGTAAGCAGGTGAACATCAAAGAGCATCTAGTGAAGCAACACATTTCCTATCGAGGGATTGCAACTGAAAGAACAGTTGAGTGAGGTCTATAGCGCGATGAATATGACATGTTGATGGCGAGTTCAGGCAGAAAATCGCATTGTCAGTTCAAACAAGGGCACAGTTTCAGACCACATACTGCAAATTACATACTTGCCATTCGAAATTAACCGATTTGATGTTCGAATCTTTGGAATATTTTGCTGATATATTGTGTTTGCTCATGGCAATAGCATTACATAATGATGTTGAAAATTTCACGTGCAAGGCACTGATATGTAGTATGGATCACGTTTGGAATGGTCCGAATACAAGAATCAATCATAATGAATGCGGCTTTAAACCGGAAGATGATCTCTTTGAAGACCGAGATCTTAAGATGCAGCCTTCTTACTCTCCGGAACAAAGAAGAAGAAGCTAATATGCATTTTTCTCACGCATACTTCACTTTCATAAACCAAGTGGCTGATTCCGGAGTTGCTAAAATATCTTTGAAGTTGATTGAGGAATCTGTCTAAAGACAACAAGAAGTGATATACGAAAGACATTCGCGTAAGTGGACCAACGTGACTAACAAAAACTATCCAGTTTTCAAGTATGATTATAATGTGTCTTCCAGACCAAGTCTATAATTTGAGCCTTATGACAGCTTTTGGTTTTGTAAAAAATGATGACTACCCGTCAGATGTTTTTGCTGGTAATGATGACCTTATTACAAACGAGACTGATGTCAGTCTGCCTAATGATGTTGCCCTCATCAATCACCTGAGAGGGCCCTAAGCATCGGGTCCGTCAGCGAGTTGATCGCAAATTCTACAACAATAACATTTGGGCGATTGATATTATACTGCATTATCTAAGATGGCACTCAACATTTGCAAATAATGACAATACAGAACGTCTACACATGCCATATCAAAAGAATCCTGTATTTTTCAAAACAAAATCAATGAAGAAGCTGAGAACAATTTGAATTTATTTCATTTCGAAGCTAAAAAATTATTGAGAAGGAATGCTCGTATATGAAACGAGCACTAAGTAAAAGTATTTTGACAACGCTGCAAAAAACGAGTGTTTATGAAAAGTAACAATTTAATAGCAGTCTCCTAAGATAAAACTAACCGTGTAGTTATCACAGACAAGTCTTTCTGCATTCAACGGGTTGAAAATGTCCTCAACGATACAGATACTCATTAACCGTTACCAAAATTCCAATGCGACGCTATCGAAAACCAGGTCAATGCTCTGATCAGATCAACGTACAAGAATAAGCCAAACATCGATTCCCAACGTATCATTTCATGTGGTAGCAAACCCGCAAAATTTTACTGAGCGATAAAAGATCACAAAAATAAAATTAGCGGGAATTTCCAATTGATACCTATTGCCTCATCGATTGGAAACCCAATTAACAAAGTAGGTTGGCCATTGAGTCAATTTCTTAGCAATCTGGTCCCAAATGTCGTTAGTAATATGGGAACTCAGGGAGCACTGACGAGCTTATCGAGCATCTTATGAACATTATGTTCCCTAGAAAAAGCAACCTAGCTTCTTTTTCCCAAGATGTCAAAAAATTTGTATAATAGTGCACCAGCACCTCTACTCCATGAAGTCGAAACCATTATGAAGTTTGTAAAAGAACACGAAAACACTTTTGATAGCTACGGTTTTTCGTATAGTGAAATTGAATTTTTTGAAAAATTTGTGACTCTCAACAATGACATTTATTGCAATAATAAAACGCTTCTCCTAACCCCAGGTTGCCCTATTGGCCATCACCATGCTCCAGCTTTTACCATTTTATAGTATATGAATTGCATTGAAAATATATCGTTAAGTAAAGTAAACTCAGTTTCAGAAAAAATATACTATTCCATAGATGTTCCTATGAACAATGCTCTAAAGTTTTTTGCATATCAGCATCACTATAGCCAATCATCAGATTATATACGAATGGCATGAAAAGAACCGCCATTCTGGGAAACCCTTTATTATGATAGTTGGGTCCCCTCACACATTAAAACCAATTGAAAGTAAGAATGTTGAAAAATGATATTCCAATTAAGAATCTATGCGCATGAACACGAACTTGTTAAAAAATACAAAATAAACTAACGAAAAAAATATAACGAATTTTATACTCGGAAGCACAGGCACGGAGCCTTTCTTCCATGTGACCGAGTTGTCATTTATCCCACTCTCATTCGTTTAGTGCTTAGTGTTTATCATGACTGCAGAGTGTATATATTTTAATTGTCTTAGGTTTGAATCGACCAAGGTTTGAACCAAGGTCTCCCGTACGCAGAAAGAACACGCTACCGCAAAGCCACAGCACCTGTATATTAAATAAAGAATTGATGATAGATGGCTTCCATCAAAGTCATGCGAACCATCCCAGTGATGATAAAACTCCGTAAATAAGCAATAAAATTGATGTCAATTTGAAAGTGGATTACATGAACGATAGTACTAACCGCAAACTTAACAAATTAGCATAAAAATAGAATTTGCCTATTAACCTTGTCAAGTATCCTGGCAGACAAATTCGTTCTTTTTTCAACTGCCACAATAATGTACACAATTGAACCTGTAATCTACGTGGTATAATTGGCAAGCCTAACATATGTAACTTAAAATATGTTGCATACAGGCTTACTTGTAAACATTTCGGTAAAAACTATATTTGCCCTACAAATCGCACGTTAGTTACACGATTCTCTGAACATAACCGTAGTCAGCATAATCAGGACACAGAGAATGCCCTCTCAGAACATGCGAAGAAAGCCCATCATTGGTCGACATTAAACACAGATGATTTTGACATCATTATTATGTTATGTCCTAATGATCCAGTTTCTACCCGTATTGCAGAGGCCATACTTACTATTCATTTATTTATTTTGGAATTCGACAAATAAGGGCGTTTCATCACGAAAGTGACTTCAAGGCAGCTTTACAAATAATAAAGATCTAGATTAAAAACTTGTTCAACAAGTAAGTCATTGGAAGTCTCTTAAATTGCAGCAGACAACCAGAACGTCGTATCTCTGTGGCAAGGAATTCTACAGTTGAGCCATAACAGGGAATGGTCGCCCTCCTGGAGTGTGTCTGCGAGAGATAGGAACTTGCAAAATCTTTGATTCTGCTGAGCATCTTCTGTCTGTTTGTATTTTTTCTTTTTAACAACTGAATAAAGACGAACAAAAAAGGGTATGCTTTCACTTTCGCAGATGGATCACGGTGTTCAGTTTGTAGAGTAACAAAATTCGCCCGTAAAAAGAAGTCATTGCGTTTTCCTCAGGCCAACAGCGTGGAGTATAAAGATGCTTTTAACGACAAATGCACTTTTCACTGTTTTGATTAATTGGCCTTCCATTAAAGAGAAACAATTTAAAATTACATATTTCATGATTACATAATTTCAAATGCTTCTTTGTTTTGCGTAACAATGAAGAATCACCTGTTGGAGGACATCTTGATTGAAATTACGCCTGTTGCTGTCGCGATTAAGCCCAACGGTATTATGCCAATGATGAATTATTGATATGACAGCCCCACTCCACATACAGTTGCAAAGCACCAAACTCAGCACAGTAGGTTCCTAAGAATGAATTCAGATTTAAATTCTTCAGAATCTCCATTTTCTGAACGGCCAACGAGCAACATCAAATGAGTACCAGACAAGACAGGTTGCAACGTGATATTCTTATTAGATTGATAATTTAACGCTTCAATATTCTGTTTGAAATTAAAAGCTCTTACATAATTTTCTGGATGAATTAATAGAATATTTATCCACTGTATTCCACATTTACACTGAACTATGAAATCTTTAAAAATTTATTGATAAAAATGTGTAACCAATCATATGATTAGTCTATAAATGATCTACTGGCAGCACCATACGGCTTGATTGGATTATGCTTGGTGGTGCTTTCATCAATCACGAAATATAGCTTCGAAACATATTATCTAATCAGAGGGGCACAAATTCTTTCTCAATTTCTGGAATTAGTTCGTGTAAACTTGATTGCATACGATTTTTTGAAATTATGACATCACTTATTGTGATCTCAGCGACTTTTATGGAATGGTCTTTGCTATCAAGCTGTCCTTACTTAATTCTTTAGTGGATAGCTAGAGAACACATTGCTACCTACAAACTCGTCAGAGATACGGAGGTTGAGAAATCATGGTTGCTGGCGACTGCCGTCGGGCTACCGTTGCAGAGCTATGAGCCTTTTATGTCATTGACAAATCTACCATAGTTTTGACAAACTTTCAATTCAAAATGACACAATCCAATATTTTTGAAGCCTTTGATTCCCTGAATCTGGATGTGAAAGTCGAAACATTGGATAATTAACATCCTCAATAAGATCAATAAAACAATTATACATTGCAGTCTGGGTTTTCATTTATTTCATTTGTGATTCGTAAGGCTGCTTAAACGGGATTTCCTTTCACTCACATCGCATTATTGTGTTGTATAACTTACCCTTCACTTGAATCGCTTTCCGATTCAAGACCAGAATCCTGAGCAATTTTGGAATCGTTGGTAGGATAGTAGTCATATCCTTTCTCCTGTGGAGTGAGAATCTGTTCACCTAGAAGTCGTAGGTGAGGGAAACAGGAAACCCAATCCTGACACTCGGTAGCAAGATGAGCTGGAGACGCTTCTGTTGACATTCTTTCGAACAACAATGTGAACATAGCGGCAAACATTAGACGAACTCGATCAGCCTCCATCATATCATACTCCTGCAAGTGATGGAATTATGAAATTCTTGATGACAATTTCGGAAAGGATGATTTTGTTGCAGAAGGAAATACAAAATTTTTGTAAAATAGCTAAAAATGATCTCTGGGACATTTAATCATTTTTAATCATTAAAAAATGATTGATGGGACATCAAGCACATGTAATTGATATCGAACTTAAGTTCAGAGAAAAGAGGAATGGATCATATAGAAATTATTTGTAAATTTTGTCATGAAATGTTTGAGTCTTTATTTTTTGCATTGTACTCTATTTGCATTGGAAATGGCTTACAGGAACAAACTCTTGAGATGCCTACTACTGCAGATTGATTTTCATGTATAAATTTATAGATAAATAACATCTCTGAAATTGTCAGCTAATTATGTGCATTTGCGATGTCCTTCAAAACTTGAAGCTGGAATACATAGGAGGGAGCCGCGAGTTCTTTTGTACCAAGTGCTCTCAAATTGATTGTTATTACTGTCTACAGGACACATTAAGGAATTGTCTTATAACACTGGTAGTGCTACTTTAAACTTTTGTTTGCAACTGTGCGGCCGTCTTCCAGCGGCAGCAGAATGTTGACAATTGATAAAACTACATCATTTTGACTTTCGTTCAGCTTGTTTGTAAGACCGACATCAAAGTTTAAAGCAAATTTATTAATGTGCACAAAGAATGATTCGTAAAAACCACAGAATTAGACCGGTCAGAATCTAATTCTGTGGTAAAAACACTTCCGCCTACTTCCAGTTGAGCAGAATTTTGAATTCTCAAATCCAAAGTTACAGACTGTTAACATCTGTTTCAAAACAATTTCTCGATTTACATTGCGGTAATCAAACAAAATGATCAACTAAAACAGTCCCAGTACCAGAAAAACGAAAATGGGATCTTAAATAAGAGCACCGAATATCCAAAACTGAAGTGATGACTGCTGTCATACTCACACATGCAACGTCCCATTCCGAAGAGGAGGCACTGGTCTTCCCTGTATTGATCTCCGCAGTGGGAATGTCATCGTCATCGAATTCTAAAAGCGGCGCTACATTGTCTACGATTAAATGATAGGAATCACTGTCGCCAGTGCACGTACTGCTCCCTGTGTCTACAGAATCCACGCTTCCAAAACTGAAATGATGACATGAATATTTAAATTGACTTAATAAAATCTTAAATGAAAGAAACGGATCTATTTTAAAAATTTGTGGGAAATGTCTACTGCACATCAAGAACGGTGGGTCAAAATATCTGCTTTCAAAGGTAACACCGGTTCAGTTTAAGCATGTAATTAATAAGCGATGAATTAAGTGGACTGGAATTTCATGAAGCATCATAGCATCACTGTGTCCAAAAGAGATTAATTCCTTCATTTCTCTCTTTAGAATACTCATCATTTGGAACGCGCATAACCTGAAATATTTAGAGGACTGCAATTGACTATAGCAAAACTTCAGCTTGGCATTTTTATTTGAGCAAACAACAGTGTTATGAATACCATAAGGGGTGGTCGAGAGAGATAAGGTGTAGCCGAAAAGAGACGAGAGAGCTCTCATCACTGAAGCATGATAAAAGAATAGAAAGTTGAGAGATTTGTGTATGTCCATATTCGGAGACATAAACGTGTATTCCATAAACCGTGACACTGGCTATAAATTAACAATGAAGAATTTTATAAGAGCTTGACGATGATCCGCATTTTTATAGAAAAGTTATGCGCTTCGTTTGGCTTCCTATCAAGCAAAATTATATTTGCATTGATCTCAGTTTCACAATCGTAGCAGCCAATTTTAAATAATAGGAGAGCGAAGTAGTTCTCATATCATGATGAAAACGATTCCAGCTCTCATTTGTAATAGAATATAGCTATTATTAATTTGAATAATTGATTGAAGCAGTTCTGATGAGGACTGATGATGTTCTACAATCCGTAGGTTCATAATTACGATGTTGTTGTAGCCACTTGATCAACCAGTCCTTAAAGGAGGTCAATATAGACTTCGTGGCAACGAATTAAAGTTGATCAGCTAGTCGTGACATTTCGAATTCAAGGAAATTTACCGAATTTAATAAATTTTTGAAAATAAGTAATAATATAACTTATGATCAAAAATGACTGATTTTCCTAGATGTATTGCATACATACACATTAATTTCCCATCCTCTAAATGTCACTGATATCTTTTCATAACACACTTTCAGCATATAATTAACTATATTGATTCTGTCCCCCACTAAAACTGTCAAGCTAACGGGCGTGAATACATAATTTATCAAACTCTCGTCAAAGCTGGTGGCAATTGTTGCCATCTCTTTTTGTGCATCAATAATTTCAATGTTTGCTCGTAATTAGAATGGAGTCTGAATTATCTGTCTTATGGTCCACGGCGAGTCAGACAAAAGACAGAATATTGATAGCAGACTATCTAATAATCGTAATTCATGTATAATTTGTGTCATAGATAGGCCTATTCTGAAAAAATATTGGGGGAACTCTTTTATTGATGAATGGAATCGAATTTCGTAAGGTCGAATATAAGATAAAATTTTCCCTCGTACATTATGATGGAAATGAGTTTGGAAAATAAAGAACTATATTTGTCAAAATATTTATTCAATTTAGTTTTAGATGTATTTTCCAAAAATCATGAATCGCAAATGAATAATGCATATTGAAAATCGCGTGTCTCTTCATCAATCAATAGAAAATAATTCTTCACCTTAAATAGACAAATTCTTATCTAAATCGTTGATCTCATAAGTCAATAAACCTTAGTGGTTTGTTGCTGTCTCTCAGAGCATCTATTGCAAGCAATTAATATTTCTGTAGTATCACGGGCATAAACTCTTCGCTTCGCAGCTAATCACAGATTTTCTGGTCGCCAAAAGTCAACTACTTCAAATCAGACGACCACCCTGCTAGTTTACTGCCACTTTCTTTTACGCTCACTTTTTGATGGCTGCCTCTACGGTCGATACATAGCCAGTCGGTAGACGTTGACTCCGAGTAAACATCTCTGTAGGTCGGACATTTCCAGGCATTCTGAAGCAGAAAAATGAGATTAGAAGGCTTATTCCATGAAACGTCACATGATTGAGTAAGCATTAGGTTTATGGATCGGAATAGGAAGCTTGGGAAAAAAATTTGTACAGATTCGAAAGGCTTTCTATCTTAATTGCATTCTATTCAACAGACACTGTTTTATTATGCGAGGGATATTTCCCTAAACTTTGACCTGAGTGTTCATGATTGGCGAAGTTGCAATGCATTGCATTAGCGTTGTTGTGTCTAAGCCATTTGTAACATTGATCTGGCATACAAACATGGATGAACTCAGTCTATGCAAAATGTATACACCATAGTGATCATTCATCACTTGGGGATGCTTAAATGTCGAC